>APFE030317906.1:0-12843 GCA_000404065.3 Pinus taeda | reverse complement strand
AAAAAATGCTAGGCAAATAGATGGGTAGGTAGATGGGGTTGCAGAAGTGGTGTTCCTTCCAAACTGAATCTTGCTGATCAATACAAGGAAAACAACACAATGGAGCATGTCTAACTTCCCTTTTTCCTGATTTATCACTCATTACTAACAACCCTTCACCAGTTGTGTTTATGAAAGAAATTCAAGGTTTTATGTTGGTTCTTGATTTCTTTAAGAGCCACATTTCTTGTGCAAAATTTTTTTCATTTTGATCTACTCCCTAAACTAAGTTGCTTTCAAGAAAACTTAGTAATATCACTCCTCATTCACCTTCTCCCTCCACATTAACCCTTAACTTCTATTATCTAACTCCCTATGTCACCCTTTCCCTACTATTATAACACCATGGTGTATAAACCCCAAACATTCTATAAATATCCCCTCCTTGGCATTATAGCCATATGACTCACTACTAGGGAATTAAATTAACATCTGGTTAGTTTAAGAACCCAATCCTTACTTCTTTGTATCCCTCAGAATTCATTTACCTAGTCAACCCTTCATTTTTCCTAAAAAACCTTGGAAAAACCCTTTGCACCCTTTAAACCTGCTCAGAAGGCAAAAATACCTTAAAGACCCACTTTTTCCGCCTTATCCTAAGTTGGGGACCCATTTGCGCTTTTATGCGAAATTGTATTAAAAAACCCACTTAGCCTAAGTTTTAAATGCCTTGCGCGATTTTGCAAAAATTCATTGAAAAACCATAGTTTTCCGCCTTATCCTAAAGTTTTCGGCTATGCGTGATTCAATAAAGAAACACATTAGAAACCATGAAATTCATTGATATTTCGAAGGGTCCCGCCGGGCGCAAATCCCAAGGAAAATAATATTTTAATACCTGCCCGACGCCATATCATCCGCGCAGTTCATCGGCCCGTCGACCGTCCGATCAAACACTTTTCATCCGACGGTTGACGCGGATATCGGACTGGCCCCGACGTCCGAAAGATATCGTCTGATATCTGTCAGAGGCTGATGTCAGGCCTTGGCCATGCGTCGCCCCCAAATCGTATCGGAGCCCCCTCTGACAGATTCCTCTCCGTAGCAAAAGCGGTGCGATACGATACCGCTGTGGTTTCCGGTTTTTCGCCAATCCGCCTGCCAGCATCAGCGCCGCGTCACTGCCTGCATCATCGCTGCGTCCGCAACCCCCGTCCACCATTTCTCCACCTGTCTGCCACCTCACCACCCCCGTGGACCACTCATAGGCCTCCACGTCACCTGATGACGTCATCCGACCCTGACCCACCTGATGACGTCATGCTGACGTCACCCGAAAAAGGCGCAAATGTCCCAAAAAAGCCATATTTTGTCAATTTTCACGTTTTTTTGCACTTTTTGCAAAAACTATTGTTGCGCACTTTGCGTGCATTTTACGACCAAAATTGCACCAACCTACTCAAATCAACCTGGAGACCTTCGGCGCACCTACCCACCTGCATTCGTGACCCGGACCGTCGAGTTCACCAAGTATTTATCCCTGCAAGTCTTCTCTATGCCTGGTTTTTGTCTGCAATAACTGAAAACTCACTTAAGGCACTAAAACGCATAATTCACCGGTGAACACCCTGCACCAAGTTCCCATTTGGAAATTGGACGGTCGAAATTCGGTAGCCGAGCCTGTTTTAACAAAATTCTCATTAAAAACTTGCATTCTGTTCGCGTAGTCGTGACAGAAAACCTGGTACCTACACCTAATTATCAAGAAGGGTCTGCCAGAGACAAGTATTCACCTCCTCAAGTAAGTGTGTGCAGTATTTCAATTGCTGCAAGCTTACCCTGTCATCCTTCATTTCTCAATTCACCTCTTCACCAGGCAGTACTCTTTTTCTGTTGCCCAGTCTAGTAACATCAGTCTACATACAAAACAGAGTTTAAGTAACCATGGACACTCCAGTTGCACCTGTGGCCCTCAATGTTGCTCCTTTGAATGCCCCTTAGAGAGAATTGGAGCGGCAGGATTTAGCAGACTTAGATTATCAAATCTCAGAAGACTCCTTAACACACAGCAAGTTCCACCTCCACCTGCTAAATGAGCTAAAGGCCAAACATGAAGATAGGACATATATATTTGGCATTTGGGATTCCTTCCTCCCAATCTTCAGGCTCCCTCATGTCAACCAATTCCCTGACCTGATTCACCTGTGTGTTGTATGCTATGATCCCACTTAGAGAGATGTGCTTGACCCTTCAGGCTCAGTTGTATTCTACATGACCCCTGAGGCCATTAGAGAGATGCTACAGTTTAAGACTGAGAAGAAATGGGTTCCCTGTCTTTGTTGGATCTGATAAACCAAGGAGCTAGAATGCTGACAGATGCTCAGATCACAAAGCTGAACCAATTGTTTATTAACTCTGACACTGTGCAATACCCTCCTATTTTTGCTGGTTACCTCAATCAATTGGGTGTAGACCTTGCAGACATGATCAGTTCCATCTTGGGTTATGAATTAGTCGAGTACATTGATGAAACTGTACTGGTGATGATGACTATGTTTTCCCCTGCCAAAACTCCAATCTGTTATGACTATGCCACCTACATATCAGATAAGATGCATGAGAAGTTCATGAGCCTGTCAAGAGAGAAGGTGTTCAGATACACCCCCTATATCTACCACTTAATTCTATATTATCATCATGAGAAATTCTCCTTCATTTTCAAAAGAATGGATGCACAAGGTAATCCAAGGTCAGTAGTGTACTGGAGCTCAGTTTTTCATTGCAGAGCCTACTCTCCATACACTTACTATGCGTTCATAGACCTCTTCATCCAGCCAGCCATGTCTTTGTTCCTAAGCTCGCCTCCTCCAAGACTGACAGATGATATGCAGAGAATCCTGCAGTTGTCCAAAGTGTACAGCATTGGGGATTGGTATTTTTATCAAAACTACACCGTTATCAGAATATATGGTTGTGAGTTACCCCCATACAGACTGCCCATGTATGTACCCATGAGACTATTTTCCCTTGAATACTTCAGGCAATTGGGAATGTTGATATGATACACTTCTCAGGCAGGGGCAAGAAGCACAGCTGAAAGTGAAAAATCAATTGGGCCACATTGTGTTGAACAAAAGGGAGGAAGGCTGGAAAGAAGCTGATAGAAAGCTAGAAGGCCTTGGCCTAAAGACCAGTTTCCTCTGGAAACCCTATGACCCCAATCACTCCATATCATTAAGAAGGGTCAAATATAGGCTCTCTAGTTATGACCATGTAAGTTTGCCTCACATTGAAAAATATGCAAATCAACCAAAATGGAAAAGAGGCACACTAGAGGAACCTATCACACAAGAAGAGCTGAATGAGAGAGCAAGAAGAAACCTTCTTAAAATGGCTGACTTGGAACTTCCTGCACAGGTATTCTCTCTGCCAAAGCCTCAAGCAGGAGCAGCTTGCTCATCCTCCACAACAGATCAGGAGGCAGTCCAAACTACAAGTCAAGCTCACAGCAAAGGCAAGGAAACAGAGATGGAACAAGAACAGGTATAGCAGGCACAAGTTCAGCAACTTCAACACGTACAACAGCCACAAAAGGAGAAGCCAGGGCAAGAAGAACAGACAAGAGAGGCCCCAATGGTCACAGAGCAGCAACCAAAACAAATGGCACCTCCCAGGCAAGACTCAAGAATTGATTCTTCTGTCCTCCAAACCCCACAAAGAGAGGACGTAAACAGGAAAAGGGATAGAGAGACTCCCCTTACTGCCTCAACAACTCAAGGGGAGAAGAGGCAAAGGTTAAACCCTTTCTCTGAAGAAGAAATGCCAATAGGGCAGACTTCAGGTACAGGCCTGCCCAGCATGGAGGCCTCAGCCAGTTCCTTCCAGCAAGAACAAGAAAGGGAAGTAGGAGGAGAAGTTAGCTCCTCAGGCCAACAGAGGGAAGGTGACAAAAGCATCAAGCAGCAATTTAAGGACATCAAAAAGAGAAATGAACCCTTAAGGCTGCAATTATATAATCATTTATTAAAAATGGCTCCCACTAACTAGCAAAGACTCATGTCTGCATATGATGCACATGAGGGTAAAATGATAATGAGCCATTTCACACCAGCAGTGCAGCAACCACAGTTAGTTGCCAATTATATCAGGACCAACCTTGGGTCCTGGCCAAGGACATCCACCCAATGGATCAGATTGAATTGCACAAACAAACAGGTGAGATGGTGTATGCCACCTTGGGAGATAAGACCTTGGTGAACTATAGGCTAAAAAATAGCCTAAATAACACCACTGCACAGCTTGAGTTGGAAAGGGCATCCTCTCAAGCAAAGGACAACAGGATCAAAACTCTAGAAGACATCATAATAGAGCTTGGACATGATCCTAAGGATGTCAAGGCAGTACAGGAGATTCTGAAGCTGAGGGATGCTGATATGGCAACACTAAGGAAAATGATAAAAATCCCAGCAACTCTTCATCCTCAAACAGAAGAGATTGCCCAGCTCAGACAAGACAATGATGCAGCTGCTATGCTGGATACATTATATAAAGAGCTCATCCACACACAAGAGAAGCTGCAGGAATCAGAGGCTACCCTTCAGGCAGCATTGCAGCAAAAGGAGGCAGGACAAACTTCACAACCTCCTCTAGAAACAATTAATCTGGAGGAAGCTCCTCAAACCACTGCCCCTCCCAGTCAGCAGACACAACAGGCAGCACCGTCCACCTTAGCACCAAAAACAGAGCAGGCTGAAAGCCTTGACATGCAGAAGCTGAGAAATGAGATTCAAGCCTTGGAGGCTCAAATGTCAGAGTTGAATCAGACCAAAGACACTCTGGCTAAGATCAATGAGAAATATGACAAATCCAAGCAGAATGTGGCTGAAAGAGAAAGAGAGGTAAAAGCTCTCAAAAAGAGAATAAATGAGCTAGAAAAGGAGCTCACACTGGACAAGGTGACAGCTGAACTCAAGAGGATCCTATGGGCCAATATTGGCCAGTCCATCACAGACCAGTGGGAGTACATTGAGGCCATTCATGAGCAAATGACGCTCATTGGAAAAGCACACAGAGAAATCCAAAGGGCAAGGGCATCTCTAGGCAACAAGCCTGAGATTGCCACCAGAATGATAAATGTGCTTAACTAAAGGAAAAGCTCCCAGCTCATCAAAATGGGAATTGCCAACAGGACTGAGACCATCTCAATGATCAAAAGGGTCCTGACACTAAGAAACCTGGTTCAGACCCTGGAAAGAAGAAGCCAGGATATGCAGGCAGATATCAATAAATTCCAGGACAGGTTCATGGCATTACAAAACAGAGGTCTTCCTAGCCTGACAGAGCCATCAAGAATGATACTCTCACATGAAAAATATGCCAAGAGAGTCAAACACTTTTGCTGCCAATTAGATTGCAGAGACAGCAAGCACATAAGCAGAAACAGGGCCAGCAACAGGACAGACACTTTTCAACAGGGTGGAGAGCTTATTCTTCATTATGAATGAGATCACTTACTTGTTTGATGAGCCTCCCCATTTTTACAAGTATACAGAGGTAGATGAGACCATGGGGTCAATTTTGAGGCATCAATTGCCTACACAGGAAGTCTGGAATAATTTAATACAATTATTGTTAAATCAAAGCCAGTAATTATGTTTTTCTTTTTGGAAATATTTAAAATTTTCATACATAGGGAAATAAGGATATATCAGCAGGTATGCAGAAAGAGGCTGAGCCAACTCAACACACCTATTCGTCCACCACAGCAGCACAAACAGTCACAGGTGACAGGGCCGAAAAGCTACAGGAGGACAGAGCTGCACAGACATGTCATTCAGTAGTTATAACAAAGCGCTCAACCGACTCAGTGAGCTCCAAAGGTCAAAATATTCTGACAGGAGTAAAGAGCACTTATGTTGTATTAAAAGTTGTAATAACTTCTTATCTACTATTCCTGTACGAGTTAAAGAAGATATTTTTATCTCTCAGATGACTCAATTCCTGAGATATTTTGTATGAAACACTTCTATATATTCCCCCTCGCATAAGTTAGCAGGGGTTGGAGGTTGGATTGCCGGATATTATTCATATCTATTCTACTGTTCTTTTACTGTAACTCTCAGAGAAGTAATACAAAAGATGATGGAATTTCAAAAGCTCTGTCTTGCTTGATGTTTTCTGGTGTTTAGCTGAAAGTTGCAGGATTCCTGCGTATCTCATGGCACAATAAGTTTTTCTTATAACTCTTTGTTATGTGTTTTTTTATCTTTCATATCTTTTTCATGTTCCTGTGTCTTACAGTTTATAGCAAGGAAAAAGAATAGTTCCAGAATTTAATCACAGATTACCCTGAACTCAATCTAAGCTATTTTGAATGTTTTTTCTTCAGTTTTAGTAATGAAAGCGTAATTCTTAATTGCTACCCTTTCACACTATATCTCCACAGTGACTATTGTTTCAGGAATTCAAGATTTCTCCTGAGGAATACATCCCTTTCTCACACACCAGCTTAGTGAAAAATTCTTAATTGCTTTTCGCTGGTTGTTTACACTCCATCATCACAATTTCAAGTTTGTTTCATGAAGTATCTAACTGGACCTGTAACTCCAGCTGCTCAAACTCAAGATTTCAAGAAACCAATAGCCACAGACTCCATTGCCCAATGGACTAACATTATCTGCAGATCTCCACCTTAAGTACAGAAAGACATCCTTCCAACCAAACATAAACCAAAAAACCTTTACTTCATAACTAGCCTAATATCTCCACAGAACAGAGACAAACTTTATAGAGAGAGCCCTCTCTGATTACAGCTGGGCTAGAAGCTGTAGTCCAAAGATTGCTTAGTGGTTACCCCGGCCGTATTCCCTTGGGAGTCATAGGGAACAACCTGGGTGTTAACAGAACCCACCTCTACTTTGTTAGAATTAGTTGACCGATCTGTGGTTAGGCTAGAGGGCATACTACATGATGTCATGGTCTATGTTGAATCCTGGGAATATCCAACTGATTTTCTGATAATAAATCCCAAAACCTGACTTGATGGACATCCATTGATTTTAGAAAGACCTTGGATCGCCACTATCGATTCCTATATTGGCTGTCGGCAAGGAAATATGATCATAACCAGGGGAACAAATATCAAGAACTTAGTTCTATATCCGCTAGCGCAGCGAAGTGTCACAATAGTCAAAAATAATAGGCACCCTGTATCATATCTTTCTGATAACATTAGATCTCCATTAACTATACAAGAAGCACTTGGTTTCAAAGACCAAATAGAATACGATGCCATCAATAATTTCATTAGTCAAACTGAACTCACATCTTGCACACAATGTCATATGATAAAAGCAGCATTTGATAATGAATTAGAAGAAGATCCTCTGAAAGGTACACATGATCATACAATCCCTGTCACCTCTGTTGCAAATAGTAAAATTGTGGAAATTGAACAGGGAAAAACCTTAAACATTAATGCCAACTTCATATCCGAACAAGAAGCGAAGCTCATCCATATGTTAAGGAAATATAAAGAAGCATTTGCATGGGACTACCCTGATATGAAAGGAATTGACCCCCAGTTATGTACACACCACATTTACATAGAAAAAGATGCAAGACCTGTTCGACAGGCTCAGAGAAGACTAAATCGTCATCTAAAAGATGTGGTAAAAGCTGAACTTCAAAAACTTTTAGATGTTCATGTTATCTACCCTATCTCTGATAGTAAATGGGTCTCCCCACTTGTGGTGGTACCAAAAAAGAATGGGAAATGGAGAATTTGTGTGGACTACAGGGAGCTAAATAAAGCAACACAAAAAGACCACTTCCCTCTCCCATTCATTGACCAAGTATTAGACACTTTGGCAGGAAAGAAATTATTTTCTTTCTTCGATGGCTTCAGTGGGTACAATCAAATACAGATTGCCCCTGAAGACTAAGGAAAAACTACTTTTACTTGTCCTTGGGGAACATTTGCCTACTGAGTTTTACCTTTTGGCTTATGCAATGCCCCTGCCACATTCCAAAGGGCTATCCTTAGCATTTTTGCAGACTTAATAAATGAAGGACTTGAAGTATATATGGATGACTTTACACCATACGGAGATGATTTCGATCTAGCACTGGATACGCTAGGAAAAGTCCTATAATGTTGCATTGCTACCAGGCTTTGTTTAAGCCATGAAAAATGTTATATGATGATGATGGAAGGACTTATTCTAGGACACTATATTTCAGCAGTTGGCATTCAGGTAGACCCAACCAAAATACAAATACTTTTGCTCATTCCTACTCCCACCACTCAAATAGAGGTACATAGTTTTCTTGGATTTTCTGGTTATTACAGGAGGTTTATAGAACATTATTTACGTATTGATGCACCTTTGTATGCACTAACTAGTAACGTTGATTTTCTTTGGACATCAAAATGTGAACATGCTTTCAAGGATATGAAGAAGCTCGTATCCACAGCCCCAGTCCTTCAAAGACCAAATTGGGATTTGCCATTCCAGATATCATCTGATGCCTCAGATACAGCCATTGGAGCGGTCCTTGGGCAGGAAGAGGATAGAAAACCATATGCAATTTATTACATTAGAAAAAATTATCCCCTGCTAAATTAAACTACACTATTACTGAAAAAGGATTTCTAGCCGTAATACATGTTGTCAATAAGTTTAGACATCACATTACTAGATATCCTGTTATCTTGTACACAAATCATTCTACCATAAAATATTTAGAAAACAAGCCTATCACAAATGGCAGAATAACTAGACGGCTGATTTTATTGCAGGAATTTGATTTTACAATCAAGGATCAAATTGGAAAAGAAAATCATGTAGCTGATTTTATCTCAAGAATGTCGAAGCCAGTTGATGCAGCAGCAGTTGAAGATTAATTTTTGGATGAGCATCTGTTTGTCGTGGCTATTCAAACACCCTGGTATGCTGATGTTGCCAATTACCTAGCAGTAGGTAAGCTACTGAAGCATATAACCCCTAATGAGCGAAAATAGATTGTTCAGCGAAGTACTAGATTTTCTTGGATTGGGGGCTATTTTTTTCACACAGGGGTAGACATGCATATCAGGAGATGTGTTCGAGAGGATGAAATCTTTGACATTTTAAAAGCCTTCCATGACGGACCATGTGGTGGACACTTCATTGATCGTAGAACTAGACATAAAGTGCTACAAATAGGGTATTATTGGCCCACAATTTTCAAAGATGCAAAGAAATTTGTCCACGCCTGTGACAGCTGCCAGAGAGAGGGATGCCCTAGTCAGTCTGATGAGATTCCTATGAAACCAGAGCTAGTCATCGAACCATTCGAGCGATGGGCTCTTGATTTCATTGGACCAATCAACCCATCATCAAACCAGAAAACATATATTTTGGTGGCAACAGAATATGTCACCAAGTGGGTCGAAGCAGAGGCATTGCCAAGAGCTATAGAGGACTCTATCATACAGTTCCTGTTCCATCTATTTGTATGGTATGGCCTTCCAAGAGAGATAATTACAGACGATGGACCATAGTTTGCTAGAAACAGAATAGCTGTAACACTCAACAACTATCATGTCCAGTAGAAAATCACTGCTCCATACCACCCATAGGGAAATGGGCAGGTAGAAAGCAACAATAAAATAATAGAAACAATCCTTACGAAAAGTCTTGCATCACATAGACGTGATTGGGCTGCCAAACTACCTGAAGAGTTATGGTCTTATAGAACAACATGGAGGAGTACCACTGGTTACTCACCTTATCAGCTAGTGTTTGGAAAACAACCCATTTTCCCCATATAATTTGAAATCCAAACATTACGAACAACAAAGGAAGTTGGTTTAGACCTAACTGAGGCACAGTAAAATCGACTGTAGCAGATCAATGAGCTGGATGAAATTAGGCTCTCTACACTTCAAAACACTTCTCTGATCAGCAGCAGAGAGCTAAATGACATGATGCTCTCATTAAAAATAAAGTCTTCCACGAAGGAGACTGGGCTCTTTTGTACGACTCCAGGTTTCAGGACTTCGCTGGGAAACTCCAGACTCGTTGGTTGGGACCATATGAAATCGAGAAGGTACATGATAATGGTACCCTTACTCTAATCACTATTAATGGTTCTAGATATGCCTTCAAGGCAAATGGCCAACGAGTTCATCTCTATCGCAAACCACTCACTCAGGAGTCCTTCTACCAGCAGCTACACTAAGATTCAGATATGGAGATTTTGGCAGAGGAAGAGAAGTCTTCCTCACCTGTAATTCATTAAGGAATTTACTTCTCTTGAGAGTTTGTACATAATTTCTTGAGCTATTTTTGTACATATATTTGAAACAATGTTTTGCTGTTACGATTTCTGTTGTTCCTTTTCTAAAGGAACAACATTTCTGATTTCTATTGTTCCTTTTCCAAAGGAACAACATTTCTAATTTTTTGTTGATCCTTTTCCAAAGGAACAAGATTTTTGATTTCTGCTGTTCCTTTTCCAAAGGAACAACATCTGTGTGTTTTTGCTGTTTTTTTTCCAAAGGAACAACATTTTTTATTTCTGCTGTTCTTTTCCAAAGGAACAACAACTGTGTTTTTGTTGTTCATTTTCCAAAGGAACAACATTTTTTTATTTCTGTTGTTCCTTTTCGAAAGGAACGACATTTGTGTGTTTTTGCTGTTCCTTTTCCAAAGGAACAACATTTTTTATTTCTGTTGTTCCTTTTGCAAAGGAACGACATTTGTGTGTTTTTGTTGTTCATTTTCCAAAGGAACAACATTTTTTATTTTTGTTGTTTCTTTTCCAAACGAAGGGCATTTGTGTGTTTTTGTTGTTCCTTTTCCAAAGGAACAACATTTTTTATTTCTGTTGTTCCTTTTCTAAAGGAATGACATTTGTGTGTTTTGCTCTTCCTTTTCCAAAGGAACAACATTTTCGATTTTTCTTATTCCTTTTCCAAAGAAATGTTATTTTTGTGTGTTTTGTTGTTCCTTTTCCAAAGGAACAACATTTTCGATTGCTGATGTTCCTTTTCCAAAGGAACGACATTTGTATGTTTTTTATGTTCCTTTTCCAAAGGAACCACATTTTTGATCTCGACTATTCCTTTTTCAAAAGAACGACATTTGCTGGTTTTGTTGTTCCTTTTCCAAAGGAACAACATTTTTGACGTCTGTTGTTCCTTTTCCAAAGGAACGACATTGGTGTGCTTTGTTGTTCCTTTTTCAAAGGAAGAGCGTTTGTGATTCTTGATGTGCCTTTTCCAAAGGAACGATACTTGTGTGTGCTATTGTTCCTTTTCCAAAGGAACAACATTTGTGAACTTTTGTTGTTCCTTTTCTAAAAACGAACACCACTCGTATGCTTTTGCTCTCCATGTGAAACAACTTGTTCCTTTTGCTGTTGTAAATAGAGGATGCTTATTGTTCTTGTTCTTTCAAGTATTTTCGAATACTACTATGCACTTATGTAATGGAAACAAAATCAGAACATATTGAAATCAGTCAATCATAAATCGCTATCTTTACAAGAAATTGCCCTGAATTGGTAAGAGGACAGAAGGAAAGACATGTTTGTTCATCATCTTTTGCTGTCATTGTTCTACTAGTTCTGCTCTGATTGGTTATTTGTATCATGTTGGTCCCTTTTAATCCTCTTTGATTATTATTCAGGAATAAGAGCAAAGGGTTTATATCTTCCTATTGGGATGTGTTGGATACCTATACCAATAGGTTTCATATTTCATGATTGGCAAATGTAAGTGCCAAATATGCTCCATTTTTGCTGCCACAAAAGGTTCCATATTTGCAAAAGAAAGAAAAGGTATCTAGGCATGCATGTTCACAAAAGTTTATGGATGATTCAAAAGACTAATCTGGATCATGCCATGTTTTCAATTTATGTTGTAGAATAGAGAATGAAATCTGTCCAAACTATTTAATCTTGGCAGGTCAGTAGCTAGGTAGAGAAGCTAAGGTTCCCAACTGCTTAATCTGGGACCTTGGAAGGAATAAGGGTTGTATTAGATAGGAAAGGAAAGCAAAAAGCCAATGAAAAGAAAAAGGCATTCAAAGGGTTTGCAAGTCCAAGTGCACCCTCCAAGAAGGAACAAAAAATGTTAGGAGAACTAGTTGGGTAGGTAGATGGGGTTGCAGAAGTGGTGTCTCTTTCAAGACCAAAGTTGCTAAAACATCTACATGAAGAGCAACACACTTGAGCATAACTAACTCCCTTGTTTTCATCTGTATATCACTCATTACTAACACCCTTTCCCAAGCTGCACAGAGCACAGAAATTCATATCTTTGTCATATTCTTATAGCCTTAAAAGCCACATTTCTTGTGTAAAAATCTTTTCATTTTGATCTACTCTTGATTCCAAGTTATTTTCAAAGAAAACTTGGTTGAACCAGCCCTCATCCATATGTTCCCTCCATGTTAACAACTAACTCTACTATTTTAGCTCCCTATACTCCATTATCCCTATTATTATAAACACCATGGTGTATAAACCCCACAATGTATAAATACCCCCTCCTTGGCACTATAGCCATAATGTTCACTCCCTGGGAATTGAATTAACACCTGGTTAAGGTCAAGAACCCATGTTCCACCTTTGCTCCATCTCAACTGGTTTCTCTACCCAAAAGTTCCATTTTGTCCTTAAAAACCTTTGAAAAACCTCTTTATCCCCTAAAAACTACCCAAGGGCGGAAAAACTATGGAAATATCCTTCTCCCGCCTTATCCTAAGGTCGGAAGCCAGTTTACCCTTTCACATTCTATAAAACCCATTTGGACCCCTTTCCCTATAGTTTCTGTCTTCATAAAGATTTATACACAAATTTTGCATAAAACCCGCA
>APFE030317902.1:0-12634 GCA_000404065.3 Pinus taeda | reverse complement strand
TTGAGATTCTCTTTTGGTATAATCGCATCATTGAGATTTGAAAGACGTTTTGAACGAGATAATGTGGTTCGTGGGATGGTTTGGGATGGGATTCACATTTTGAATTTACTCGTTAAGTTTTTTTATTTTGTGTCCACTTTCTAAGTTTGAAATTTTGGCTTGTTTTATTTTTTTTGGCAGATTTTTTTTGCTTTTTTAAATTTAGTTGTTTTTGTTAAAGTATTCAAGAATATAATTAGGATTTTGCTTTCTAAATTTAGCTATTAATTTCTTGTTTTTTCAAGTTTTAAGAATTTAATTAATATTTCTTTAATTCAAGAATTGGCTTTGGTTTAGAGCGGATAGAAGTATTCAAGAATGCAAATTATATTCTTGTTTCTAAATATAATGGTTATCTTTTTGCTTTTTTGAGATTTTAAGAATGTAATTAATATTTTTTAAATTTAATTGGACGCTTTTAAGAAATGACGACTATTATCTTTTTTCTTTTCTAAGCCTTTTAAATTTAGTCATCATCTGTTTAAGAGTTGACAGAGAGGTATGGATATGCTTTAGTAGTCATGTGTTTTAGTCATACTTGTTATCAAAAGTTATAAGAAATGTATTTTGGTGCAAAACCTTTTAACTAGAAAAAGCTTGCAAACATGGAAATAAATAAATATTACTCGTAAACTAATTGTAAAATCTTTAACTTAAAAAAATGAAAATAAGTATTATTGCTATTTAATATATTCTGTTTTTAAAAATGTAAATATAATTTTATTTAGTTTTATAATTTAATTACACTTTACACATTTTTTATTATAATTCTATCCTTAATAATTTTTTTCAATTTCGTTATAATAATTTTGATATTCTTTCCCATCATACTTAAATATAAATATAATAATTGTATAAAAAAATATATATTTATTTAATTTTCTTGTATTTATTTATTTAAGATTTTTTATTAATTTTAAAAAAAATAGAATAAATAAATAGTATTTTTTAAATCGTATAGATGCACTATCATTCACATATATATTATAAAATCTAAAATTTTAATAAAAATTATCTATACTAAATAATATACTTCATGAAAAAAAATCTGAAATTTGAACAAAAATAACAAACAATGGGGAGATGGGGTGTTGGCATCCTATCAAATAGTAACCTGAACTCTTTTTACCATTTTAAACTCATGAATTTCAATCAATTCCTTAGTTGTTTGTCACGCTTTTGTTGGAGTTTATCTAGCCTTGCAAGATATTTCAGAAAATTTGACCGTTATCAACCATTTAAGATTTCAAGATTGACATGGAGAATAGGAGCGTGAAAGACAGATGCCTGACTCTATATATTATTATGTTCCAATTTCCTTAACGTGTATTGCGCTTTTCTCCCTTCCCCTCTCAAGCAGTTTTCTGCTGAGCTATGGTCGTTTTTGTCTCTGCATTTAGTTGTTCGTGTGTGGCTTCACCTGTGCGCCCGAATTGTGTATGTCATTCTTGTTTTATTTTCAAATTTAATGCCAGAGCGAGAAAGAGCATTGCAGAGTGGATTCTTCCTCAATTCCACATAGTTTGATCTTTAAAGGGAAGTGGTTAAACACAACCTCCCTTCCTATTTTGAATCACTAGATCAAGTTTTTGAATTAGTAGATCAGGTGAGAGAGATGTGGTAGTTATTTTGATTTGGAGTCTTCAATAACCAATTTGTGGTTTTGATTTTAGATTTTGTCAATTAATATTGCTTTTTTTGTTTTCTTTTACTATCACCCTGTTGAGAGAAAGAGTGCAAAGGGTTGAGCTAAAGGCCGAGCGAATACTGCTATGAAGCGAAAGGATTAAGGTACCTTACAACAACTTAATACTTCTCTATATTTACTTCTTCATGGAGTAATTTCTTGATTAATGGTGTTTAATGTTTGCTTAATTTGATTAAGATCATAGTAGAGAGGATTACTACGCCTGACCTATGTTACCAGAAACGAGAAACGGGAAACGGAACGGGAAATGAGAACGGTACGAGAAACGATGTTTGGAGGTTTCGCATATAAGAAACGAGGAGAGAGAAAAAAACCATATTAAAGGTGAACAATATAAACAAAGCATTAATCATAAACCTGCAATGTTTCTGCTCATGAAATTGTAAAAAAACAATTGTAAATACTAATTTAGTTTTAAGAAAGAAGTGATAATTTTGTAGATCCAAAAATTTAGCCATCATTAATTCCAAGAAAATAGCAATCATTGATAAGAATAAGAGATTTGAAATATAAATAATTAAATTTGTTCTTTTTAATATATATGTATCTCTAAAGTCACTTCCAACAATTCATATCAAAATGCAAGTAAACCTAATAATCTAGATTTTGAAGCTCATTTTCTGGAATAGTTGTTGAGCTTGAGCCAATTCCAAAAGAATTATTTTGGTCAATAGACTTCATGGTATCATCAAGCATGTCTTCAGCATTGTCTTGTAGCACCTCAAGTGGAAGCTCATCATTTTCGTCATCTTGTGAACCACCATAATCCCACATTCTCGTGGGTCCAATTTTGTATTCTAGTTGTTGTCGAGATAACAAACGTAGATTTGAGTGTACAAACACCAAATCTTGTGCCATTTTTGTGCCTAGGCGATTCCTCTTCATTGAATGGATGAAAGCATATTCACTCCAATTTCTTTCACATGCAGAGGAACTAGTCACCTGTAAAATAAAAATAAAATTATGTTAGTCATAGTCAATCAATAAATCTTATAAGATAAATAATCCAAAATGAGCTTTAGAATTAATTGTTTAAACAATAAATCAATACATTAAAGGTATTTGTTATTAAGAATACCTGTGAAAGCAAACGGATAGCCAAACGATGAAGCAAGGGGGTCCCTGTACCATATTGTATCCAGAAGTCGATGGGTCCAAGTTGTTGTCTGTTGTATGCACAATCTTCATTTGCAAAGTGGTCTTCTGATCTCAAATACTTTCCTAACTCAAACCGTAAAGCAGTGCGATCCTGACGATCGTAACACCTACTTATAAAAGTGTTCCAGTTTTGCATAACCTCTACATCTGACGATGGTTTTTTATGAAAACATTTAGGATTGAGTAAAAATGCAATTGAATGAAGAGGGCTATGAAGCATTTTCCACCTTGTGAGACTAAGTTCCCACACTTCATTTCTGGTGTCTTTGTCAATCCTAGAATTTTCATCCTCCATTATGTCATGAATCTTCTCTCTCATTTGATCCATGCTCTCAAAGACATCCCCTAAGCATGGTTGATCACTATCAAATATGCGAAGGGTGGAAACAATAGGTGTAATAAGGGTGACAATATCCTCCACTCTCCTCCAAAAATTCTCTGAAGAAAGACCAATAATAATGTCCTCAACTTTTAGGCCATCCCCAGTATGAGAACCCTTCCACCTTTGCCAATCCATTGATACCACCATCTCTCTCAAAGATTGATGCATTTTAATAAGGCGTTGAAGCATAATGAAAGCAGATGCAAATCTAGTCTCGGCACATCGAAGAAGCTGAAGTTTTGCATATTTCCTATAAATTGCTATGGATGATGCATGATTAATAATAAAGTGTTGCAGCATCTTTGCTTCAGTTATAGTTTTATCAACCCATGCAATGTTATTAATATCTTTCAGGAGCAAATTCAAGCAATGCATAGAGCAAGGAGTCCAAAAAATTGTTGGATATTCATCCTCAATCAACCCACCAGCAAGGATATTGTTTGAGGCACTATCTGTAACAATTTGGACCACGTTTTCTCTACCAACCTCCTCTATTGCCTCTCTGAGGAGACCTTTTAGATATAGACCATCTTTTGTCTTTCCTGTAGTATCATAGGATTTTAAAAACAAAACTCCTTTTGGGCTAGAAACCAAAATATTGATAAGGGGACGATGGTTAACATCTGTCCAACCATCTGAGACAATGGAGACCCCAGATTCCTTCCAACTATCTTTAATGTCTTGAAGTCTAGCTTCAACCCGAGCCCTCTCTTCAGATAACACGCTTGTCCTCATCTTTTCATAACTAGGAGGCTTATAACCTTTAGGAGCATTGTTAACTAGATCCCTTACCATTTCTTTCCAATAAGGAGACCTACAAACATTAAAAGATATGCCATTTGCGAAAAAAAACCGTCCAATGGATGCATCGAGATTTCCCCTCCCTTTTACATCCCATAAGTTTTGAAGGTGAGAAACAGAAACTTGATGTTGAGAACAAGAGTGTGGACCACCAATTGTCAATCCACTGGGATTGTTGTTAGCTTGAACTAAACCTTCAACAATATGTCTAAGCTTTTCAAGTTCATTAAATTGCTTAATTAGAGAAGCTTTTTCTGTTTTAGGTACACTGTCACATAAAGCTGATTGTTCTTTTTTCCCCATTCCAAGTAAATGCCATCGAACTCTTCCTACATTCCCCGTTTTTTGTTTTTTACAATAAGGGCACAACCAAACCTTTGAACCAGATGATCCACTTGATCCTCCGCTATAAGATTGAGTGCATTTCACAGCTGCCCATAACCTTGCCTCAAAGGCTTTTTTCGCTTCTTGATATTCTTTGCTTTGGATTTTTTTGGATGCCTCTATGGAAGATTTCTGTTGGGAAAGGGGTGGTCTACTTTGTGACATTGATGAACTTTCTTCCATTGCAATGAGAAATGAGTGGAATAAAAAATAAATGATTCTCCTCCGCAACGAATTTTAATCTGCACAATTTATATTTGAAAATTAGTTACAGAAAATAAAATAGAAAAATTGACACCTAATTAGAAAAATATAATTAACTACAAATTTGAAGAGAAAATCAAAGAAAATTTTGGAAAACTTAAACAAAATAAAATTATTTATCTTTTTCAAATTTTCAAACATCTAAATCACCTTACTTCGAGCATCGGAGAGACTAGCTCCAGAGAAAGGGACTAGCTCCTCATCTCATTCATTTTACAAAATCCCATGATACATGGCTTCAGCGATATTTTAATAACTTATAACTACTTGTTCCATAACACTCACTCTCTCTCTAAATATATGTGTGTGTGGGGCTACGCACTAGCAATAATTAGGTATGTTGATTGGTAACATTGAGTTCTCCTATTGATTTTTCCTTTTTACTCAAATACTAGTTGGGTATTATATTAAAATAATGGATATTATATAATTTCAGAGTAAAATTCCTAATAATAATTCTCATCACTTTATTTAATTATATTTATTTTAAGTTTTCCAAATTAAAAATCTATTTACAAAATTCCTAAATCTTCACAACATTTGTGAAAATTCTTCAATTATAAAATACCATTAAAATAAAACCATAATTGGGAAAAATCTCTATCCTAGTGGAATTTTAAGGATAGCCAAAAAAAATGTTGGGGGCAAAATGGTCAAAAATAGCCCACAATCTTATAAACAAATTATTTGGTAATTGTGACTATTGATCTTTACTAACTTACTATGATTGATTGAGCTGCTTAGAGTAAGCTTTCACGATTAGTAAGGTTTTATAATTTTGGTTAATTTTCAGTGCTTTACGATTAACGGATCACAATGCAATCCATTATTTTGTTTTATATTTTATTTACTGTAAATATAGTAATATTTTTCCCAAAAATTGTGAAAAGACATATCCAGTGACACTTCCAGAATCCAAACAACAATAAAAAAATACATCTAATATACAAGTAAAAATAAATATGGAACATCACACAAATCCCAATCTTAAAAAAAAAACTATCATAGAAAATTTACATGCATTGAAAATCAAATCTTTTAAATCTTCCAATAATTATAAATTTAAAAGTTATAGATAATATATATTTAATAATATAAAAATATTCTTTAAACATACATAACACACCATCCAACTAATAAAAATAAAAGTTTACAAATAATTTTTCAATTTCCACATCACACAAATCCCAATCTTAAAAAAAAACTATCATAGAAAATTTACATGCATTGAGATATAAACATGCATTGAAAATTAAATCTTTTAAATCTTCCAATAATTAAAAATTTAAAAATTATAGATAATATATATTTAATAAAATAAAAATATTCTTTAAACATACATTACACATCATCCAACTAATAAAAATTATCATTAAAAATTTTACACTTTAAAAAACAATTATCAAAAAAACTATTAAAAATAAAAACAATTAAACTAAACATAAATATATTATACATTGTTTAAATATATTAAACATTACAACAAATTGTTTGAGTAATTAAATTGCATGTCACATAAAAACACGTCTTCGAATAAACAAACATCCAAATTAATTTTATCAATTGCACCCATGACAATACCATCCCAAAAGCAAACATTCAAATTATTTTTATCAATTGCACCCAGTGACATTACCATCCCAACAGCAAAAAGTTTGGAATAAACATAAAAAATAAACAAGACTTACGAACAAAAGTTTAGAATAAGCCTCGAAAATAAATAAGACTTAAAGAACATAAGTATATTAAACATTATAATAAGTATATTAAATTAAAAGGCATGTCAAATAAAAACACGCCTTGAAATAACCAAGCATCCAAATTAATTTTATCTTAAATTGAAGCAATATAAATTAAATCTTTTTTATCTATATCTAATTTCTAAATCTAGCCATAGATAACATTAATAAAAATCCTTACAATTTTTTTAATTTTTTTTTCTATTAACTCATTCAATATTCCAACGAAAAAATTAATTCATAATAATAAAAAAAATTGTAACTGCTTAAACCCTTTTTTTAATTGGACAAACCTTCTCGTCATTCAAATGGAATAACACGAAAACACTATGAAAAAAAACATTTTCATTTAATGGTTACAATTTGAGAGGTATTAGACTTAAATTATAGTTAGGCAACTTTCATCATTCAAATTTCATATACAACTCATCGTCCACATAAATCCAAAAGACTATATTTAAAGGGAAGCAAAAACCTTCCGAATTAAATCGTGCAAATTCATCGAAAGAAATCATTTGCAAAAAAAAATTATGAAATTATTTTATGCACACATCATAACTTCTGCGTGGCTGGTACCACAAATGGCATGATTTTTTGGCTCTTTGAAATGGCGTTTTAGACCGCTCGATGGCATGTCTATATTCCGAGCAAATTTCAATACTGGACCCTGGTTAGACTAGCGAAATTGTTACTGTAAGCCAGTTAAATAAATTTTGTAGAATTTGCAGATATAGATTCTAGAACTAACCTAAGTCCAAAACTGAAGGCCAGTTAAATAAATTTTGCAAAATTTGCAGATATAGAACTGACCTAAGTCCAAAACTGAAGCAACCAAAGTCCTCGGAATATGAGCCAAAGTAACCAAGGTCGTGAGTAGTGAAAGGGGATTCCTCTGTCAGAGAAATAGAACACTGATCGCTGACGTAGAGTTCTGGAAGGCCCAGTTGAATGAAAATTTGGCGAAAGTAGCTCAAATGCAAGATGAAAGGCTCCAAAATGAGAGGGTTTTACAACAATATACAACAGAAAATATTGATTTGCAATCCAACTTGAATGATTCCAAGGGAAAGACTCAGGATCTGCTCAGAAAAAGTCAAGAAAACACACATTTGTGGTACGCTGAAAAGAGCAATTTCGAAGGCACTGTCGCAGAGCTGAGAGGAAAACATGAGTTGATGGGTATTGAAATGGTATCACTGACCCAAAAGAATCAAGATCTAACGGTTGACTTGGAGCTCATCAAGTGCCAGCTGAATGCATTGGAATTTGGAATCTGAGCTAAATGAGTCCAAGAAGAAGACTCTGGAATTGCTTCAAAAAAGTGAAGAAGACCGGCATTTATCGGATGAGAGAAAGAGCAATCTGGAAGGCACTCTTGCAGAGCTGCAAACAAAACAAGATGATTTGACGCTACAGTTGTCTAGAAAGAAAGAAGTTGAAGAAGAATTTCTCGCAGCATTGTCCTCTTTAGAAGAAATGAAGGAATCTACTTCCAAGGGTGAGATTCAAATAGCTAATTTAAGGAGTCAGCTTTTAGCTGTTGCAGAGAAAAAGGATGGTCAACTCTCGGATCTACAGAGACAGCTTTCAGCCATGGCAGAGGAGAAAAAGAGGCAGCTAGCGAATTTACAAGATCAGCTTTCATCTATTGGTGAGGGTAAAAAGATTCTTGAGGAGGAAAACAAGTGTTTACGAACTGAATTGTATAAAAGGACATTAGGTTCAGAGGAAGAGAAGGTAATACTTGACTGGTCGTCGGAACATCAGAAAAAGTTAAGCCATACAGAACAATGAACCAATTCTAGGACATCTTGGTATATTCAATATATCGCAATAGAGAGGATTGCCTTCCAATAATTAAAAGCGCATTCATTGAAAAAAACATTGAAGTTTGCAGGCAGTACCTTGACAACGCTGTTGAGGCCGCAGGCGTGAAGCTCCTTGTTGGCTCTGATCTGTTGGCTCTACTGCATTGACAACGCTGTTGAGGCCGCAGGCGTGAAGCTCCTTGTTGGCTCTGATCTGTTGGCTCTGATTCGTGATGGGGGGTTTGCTCTCGGGCTTCTGCTTAAATCCTTGACAACGGGGTGTTTTTCTTTGACAGAACTCTCACAATACCCTCGTTCAGCTAGTTCTTTCTTCAGCAGCACCGTGGAATACTTATGTTTAATTGGAAGGAAACTAACAGTCTACTGCAGCGAACACTTATGTTTAATTGGAAGGAAATTAGTCCAGTGCAGCGAACTAACAGTCAACTGCGACTGCCAATTAAACTAACTTAACTTCCAGAAAACTAATCATTTATTGCTATTTAAACTGAACGTTTGAAAAAATTAAATTTACCAGAATCTCAAAAAATAAATTTAACTGCAAGAAACGGCAAGAGGAAACGGTCTCGTTTCGCCGGAAACTGTTTCTTGGCACGGAAAACGAGAACGACCGTTGCGAACGGTGTTTCTGGGATCGTTGCAGTTTCGCCGACGGTTTTTGCCAGAAACGGCGGGCACCGTCCCGTTTCTGGTAACAGGGCGCCTGACAGCGAGAAACAATAGAGAAGAAGCGATAAAGAACAGAGGAGTGATGACCATTCATGAATTCCATGTTGATCTTTAAAGTAACAATTTCAGGATCAATCTTGTTTAATGTTTGCTTAATTTGCTTGATACCAGAGTAGCGAGAAAGAACAGAGAAGAGAGGATCATTCCTGAATTCCATGGAAATTGATCTTTAAAGTAATAATCTCTTGATTAATGTTGTTTAATGTTTGCTTATTTTGCTTAAGATCAGAATAGAGTGGATTCCTGCGCCTTAGAGCGAGAAGGAACAGAGCAGAGAGGATCATTCCTGAATTCCATGTCGTTCGATCTTTAAAGTAATAATATCTAGATCAATATTGCTTAATGTTTTTTTAATTTGCTTAAGATCAGTGTAGAGAGGATTACTATGCCTGGGAGCAAGAAAGAATAGAGCAGGGAGGATTATTCCTCAACTCCATGTCGTTCGATCTTTAAATAATAATCTCTGGATTAATTTTGTTTAATGTTTGCTTAAGATCTCTTGTAGAGAGGATTACTATGCCTGAGAGCGAGAACAGCAGATCATAGAGGATCACTCCAATTCATTCGATCTTTACAGTAATAATCTCTGGATTAATGTTCTTTACTATTTTCTTAATTTGCTTAAGATCATGGTAGAGAGGATTGCTATGCCTTAGAGTTGGGAAAGAACAGAGCACAGAGGAGGATCATTCCTAATTTCCATCCATGTAGTTTGATCTTTATAGTATTAATCTCTGGATTAATCTTGTTTAATGTTTACTTAATTTGCTTAAGATCAGTGCAGAGAGGATTACTATGCCTAAGAGCAAGAAAGAACAGAGCAGAGATGATCATTCCTGAATTCCATGTGGTTCAATCTTTAAAGTAATAATCTCTCGATTAATATTGTTTAATGTTTCCTTAATTTGCTTAAGATCAGAGTAGAGAGGGTTAGGATTACTACGCCTGGGAGCGAGAAAGAATAGAGCAGAGAGGATTATTCCTCAATTCCATGTCCTTCGATCGTTAAATAATAATCTCTGGATTAATGTTGTTTAATGTTTGCTTAATTTTCTTAAGATCAGAGTAAAGAGGATTACTACTTGTGAGAGCGAGAAGAGCATAACATGGAGGATCATTCCCGAATTCCATGTCGTTAGATCTTTAAAGTTATGTGGTATGGTTTTAGTGATATCATTTCATTAGTTATTTCTAGACTTTCTCAATTAGTGGTGCATTGTTTTTTTATTTGTTTTCAGGCATTCTGTTGAGACAAAGAGTGCATATGGCGGAGTAAATACCTCTATGGCACTTAAGGTACCTTACAACAACTTCTTAATACTTCTCTATTTTTAATTCTTCGAGGAGTGTTATCCCTGGATTCGCTTAAGAGCAGAGCAAAGCAGGGACGATCATTATGCCTGTGAGCGAGAAAGAGCAGAGCAGAGGTTTAATCCTGAATTCCATGTAGTTTGATATTTAAAGCAAACTAATTAAACAAAATTTCCATTCCCCTTTTTATCAAGCGGTAAACAAAATTTCCATTCCCCTTTTGGATCAAGCGGTCAGGGTATGTGGGATGGTTTTAGTCTCATTAATTCATTCATTAATAATATCTTTATCATTTTAGTATCATGGTGTGTTTGTTTTGCTATTTTTCTTTCTTTCTTTCTTCATTCAGCTGAGATAAAGAGTATAGAGGGCTGAGCGGAAGGCAGAGTAAATACGGCTATGGAGCCACAGGCTTAACAGACTTTACAACAACTTCTGAATATTTATCTATTTGTAATTCTTCAAAGAGTTATCTCAGGATTAATGCTGTTTAATATTTTTTTAATTAGTTTAAGGGTGGAGTAGAGACGATCATTATGCCTTAGAGCACAATAGAGAGGATCATCCATGAATTGCATGTCCTTCTATCTTTAAAGCAGAGTGGAAAGGGGTTAGCGAAAGACACAATGGATACCGTTATGGAGGCAAATGCTAAAGGTACCTTAAAGCTTCTCAATATTTCCTTATTTCTGCTTTTTCTTAGATTTATCTCCAGTAGATTTATAATATTTAATTTGATTAAGAGATTTCAATTTTTTTAAAATAACTAAATGCATGTATGCTGCACTATTCTATATTTCCATATTTCTGGATTCATGATTTGGGTGAAAAGCCAAAGCTATTCTAAATTTTTAGCCAAGTGAATAACTCGTAACTTCTACTTATGACAATTTTCTTCACTCTATTTAAAATTTTGAATGAGAGTTTATGCAAAAGCTTTCTAAACTTTTAACTAACTATTTTATAAGCTAACCAAACAATATGAATATAAAACGAAACAAAAAAAATTCAATAAATAATTGATGGTTTAATGTGAGGACACAATGTTGACATAATATTTTTTCATATTGTTAATTTTGTTGATATTGTTGAAATTCTAGAAATATTGCTAATTTTGTTGATGGAGTGTTTAAATCTAATCCATATTGACTATTATATTATTGATGTGTGTTGGAATTCAAGAAGCACAACCCTCGCGGCTTACAAATTTCCGGTAGATTATGGTCGGGTTCAAGAGAATTATAAAATCTATTCCTCAAGGTCATGAGAATTATAGAGAGAGGGGAGTAAAAAATTGTTTAATTCTTTCGGATTCCCACCTGCACTATTGTGAAGAGAAATTTCCTTCATTGTTCGAGGCAAACAACATGTCTACATTTTTCTACAGCCCAATCTTTCCCATGCTCAGGATGATCGCGTTTGTAGAGGTAAGCAAGTCATTTATGTCAATTTGAATTATTTTAACATTCTTAAGCAAAGCTTGTCCTTCGCTCCTTGTTTTAAAGTTTTGTTTATAATTTTTCTGCAACTATGCATTGCATTTATAGATAATTTAGATAATTTTGTTCGCCCATTTGAAATGCTCATCCATTTTTTCGAAGTATTGTTTATAATTATTTTTTTGCAACTATGGATAACATTTATTTTTGTATACTTTTGTTCATACATTTGAAATTCTGAGAAATATTTTATATTTTTAGTTTCCCATTATACCTTTGTTCACACATTTGAAATTCTGAGCAATTTCTTATCAATATCCATCTCCCCTCACACCCAATCATAGTTAGTCCTCACAACAAAAGCTAAATGGTTACAATTTCGAAACAAGACAGAGGCAGTTCGGGGAAGGGTGGGTGAGGAGGAGGAAGAGGAGGAGGTGAGTGCAGTAATGGTGAGGGAGAGGACGAGGAGGCGAAGGGAGTGTGAAGGCAGAAGAGGTGGGGTAGGAGAAGGGGAGGAGGTAGAGGAGAAGGAGGGTGGCAGGAGGCGCAGGGTGGGGGTTGTGGTGAGGGGTGGCAGGGCAGAGTAGGGGAAGAGGCGGAGGAAGAAGAGGCAAGTGAGAGGAGTTAGGGGGAACGAGGAGGAGGAGGAGGAGGCAGAGGAGCAGTGGAAGTAGGGGAGGAGGCTGCGGAGCGGTAGGGGAGGAGGAGGACATGGAGGAGTTGGGAGGGAGGAGGTGGCGGAGGAAGTAGTGTGGAGAGGAGGCAGAGGAACGAGGGTTGACAAGGTGAAAGAGGTGGAGGAGGATTAGGCAAAGGGGGAGGTGGCAGAGTAAAGCGGTGAGGAGGGG
>APFE030317884.1:0-36080 GCA_000404065.3 Pinus taeda | reverse complement strand
GAACATGACAGTAGTTCCATTCACTTATGGCATCAAAGGTTGGGGCATATGAGTGAAAGAGGATTGAAAATTTTGGCTGACCGAAAGTTACTTCCTAATCTAAGATCTGGAAAATTGGATTTTTGTAAACATTGTCTGTTTGGTAAACAAAGTAAACAAAAGTTTAAAACAGGCAAACATACTAGTAAAGGTATACTTGATTATATCCATTCAGATGTGTGGGGTCCAGCTCCTACAGCGTCATATGGTGGCTCATCTTATTTTGTATCATTCATTGATGACTTTTCTCGGAAAGTTTGGGTCTACATGTTGAAAAAGAAGTCTGATGTGTTTACAATTTTCAAGCAGTTTAGAGCATTGGTAGAAAACAGCACTGGTAGAACAATAAAATGTCTAAGAACTGACAATGGTGGTGAGTTTACTTCCAAAGAGTTTGACAGCTATTGCAAGGATGCAGGGATCGAGAGACATAAGACCACGGTTTATACTCCTCAGCAGAATGGAGTTGCTGAACGCATGAACAGGACTCTTCTAGAGAGAGCAAGGTGTATGCTGAGTAATGCCGGGTTGCCGAAGGAGTTGTGGACGGAAGCAGTAGCAACTGCTTGTTATGTGATAAATCGATCTCCATCAACGGCAATAGACTGCAAGGTTCCGCAAGAGGTATGGACAGGACACCCTTGTGACTATTCTAAACTCAGAGTGTTTGGTTGTGATGCATATGCTCTAGTGCTTAAACATCAGCGAACTAAATTAGATCCGAAATCGAAAAGGTATGTCTTTGTTGGGTATGGTGATGGAACAAAGGGATTTAGATTGTGGGATCCTACTACCCGCAAAATCATCATCAACAGAGATGTAAGGTTTAATGAATCCTCTCTTGTACAGTTAGATGTAGATAGTAGATTGAAACAGGATGATGTATCTGACTTTCAGCACATTCAGTTTGATAGCATTTCTAATGATAATCATGATGACCATAGTTCAGATACTAGTCATGAACAGGTTTTAGAATCAGAACATGAACAGGGTTCAGGTATAGATCATGAATAGGTTTCAGATACTGGTCATCAAGAAGTTCCTACAGATGGGAGTTAGCCAATCGAGGAAGCACCAGAAACATCCTTAAGGAGGTTGACAAGAAGCAAACTACCACCGAGAAGGTATGATGATTATGTTACTTCAGTTGCATTTACTGCTAATGACGATGAACCTCTGTGCTATTAGGAAGTAATAGAAGGTTCGAAAAGTGACAAGTGGAAAGCAGCCATGAAGGACGACATGATGGCCTTAGGTAAGAATGGCACATGGGATCTGGTTGAGCTTCCGAAAGACAGGAAAACTGTGGGGTGTAAATGGGTTTTCAAGCTGAAACGGGGTGTGGATGATACGAAAGACAGGTACAAAGCGCGACTGGTTGCAAAAGGGTTTTCTCAGAAAGCCGGTATTGACTTTCATGAGATTTTTTTCACCAGTGGTTAAAATTGTTTCAATTAGAATTGTGTTAGCATTAGTGGCTTTGCTTGATTTAGAGTTGCAGCAATTAGATGTTAAGACTGCATTTCTACATGGTGACTTAGATGAGGAAATTTATATGGAACAACAGGAAGGGTTTGTTTAGCATCGCAATGATAAATCTGTCTGCAGGCTCAAGAAGTATTTATATGGCCTGAAGCAGTCGCCTCGGCAGTGGTATAAGAAGTTTGATTCTTTCATGTTGAGTCAGAAATATGTTAGAAGTGAATATGATCATTGTGTTTATTTTAAGAAATTGAAAAATGGCATATTCATTATCTTAGTATTGTATGTTGACGATATGCTTTTAGCAAGAAAAAGCATAGAAGAAATCAACAGGTTGAAGGCTCAGATGGCAAGGACATTTGATATGAAAGATCTAGGAGCAGCAAGACAGATTTTGGGCATGGAGATTTTCAAAGACAGGAGCAATGGTAAGCTATGGCTATCACAACAGAAGTATATTGAGAAAATACTTTTGAGATTTTGTATGAATAATGTGAAGCCTGTGTCAGTCCCTTTAGCTTCCCATTTTAAGCTTTCTTCGAGTTTATGTCCTAATACAGATGAAGAAAAGGATTATATGTCTCGAATTCCATATGCTAATGTAGTAGGGTGTTTAATGTATGTGATGGTTTGTACTCGACCAGATATTTCACATGCAGTTGGGGTTGTCAGCAGGTACATGGCAAATTCGGGTAAAGAACACTGGTTAGCAGTGAAATGGGTGCTTCGGTATTTGAGAGGCACAAGTAGTTATTGTATTTCTTACAATAAGAGTAGTGAATTTTTTTGCGGATATGTTGATTCCGATTTTGCAGGTGATTTGGATAAGAGAAGGTCAACTTCAGGGTACGTCTTTACTCTTGCAGGTGGAGCTATCAGCTAGGATGTCAAAGCTACAAAACATTGTTGCTTTGTCCACTACTGAAGCAGAATACATTGCTGCTTCTCATGCTTGCAAAGAGTGATTTGGTTGAAAGGTTTGTTTGGTGAATTTGGTAGGTTGCAGGACAACATCAAGTTATTTTGTGACAGTCAAAGTTCAATACATTTGGCTAAGAATCCGGCCTATCATAGTAAATCAAAGCATATACCGATCAAGTACCATTTTGTAAGACAAGATATCATTAAAAGGGGAGTCTCTCTTGAAAAGGTGCATACAAAGGAGAATTGTGCAGACATTTTCATGAAACTAGTTTTGTTAGAGAAGCTACGCTGGTGTTTGGCTTCTCTTGGCTTGCAGAAAAGATAAAATAATAAAGAACAAGGCATCAGGTTAATTGTTATCAAGGTGGAGATTGTTGAGATTTTATGTTTTATGTAAAATAGGCAAAAATCTCAATAGGTGACAACAATAGGAATTTGTTGCTAGATTAGCTCCAGGTTGTTGGGAGGGAGTTAATGCATCCTAAATTTGATGTGAGAGGATTTGTGAGGCAGTTAGATTCTCCTTGCTATAAAACAGGTATCCATACGGATTATTTTTTGGTGTGAGAGTTTGTGAGGATTTGATTAATTATGTAATCTCTTGTTTTATTAATAAAGAATTGTCGATGCCTATGTTTGGTGGACGTAGCCCAGATTGGTTGGGTGAACCACGTTAATTGCTGTGTCTCCTGTGCATGATTTATTTGCTGAGTATTTGTTTGAATCTGTTGTGCATCTTGCTCTAACAAATAATACGTTACCAGTTCTCGTTATTTTACTAATAAAAAATCATTCGGGTTTATATTTGGATGTATATATATATATATATATATATATATTATATATATTTTTTTATTTTAACTCCAGATTTTTTTATGATGCTTTATAGCATATGCACTTTTTAACCTCTACAAAATGTAATTTTGTTATTATTAATAAAATTACGACTTTTTCGGGAAAAAAAAATCTAGGCCTATTCAAAAGTGGACTAAAGTTGGAGACCTGGATGACTAGCGTTATCTAGAGTGGACCCCACACTAAGGCATGTAAAGTTATATCTAAGTGGTATCTAGCTTCATCAAAAATAGATAACCATTGTGATCTCTTGACCCTGAGATACCTAGATATAAGTCATCATTTGAAAAGTGATTTAGCGAAAAATTATCTGAGTCATCACAAAGTGTGTGATATTGTGGAGAACCTGATATCCGCAGGTCAAAATTATATCCGGGCCTCGTAAAAATATCCAAATTAGAATTTATCCAGATGTAAAGATAAGCATACTTGCAATGCGGAAAAGTACCTTTATTTGAGTGCATATAGATTAAATACATCTGGACCTAAACATAGCTGGGCGTTAACAAGCGTAAAGCATCTAGATTCTTCAGATCACAGATATACTGGAATCTGGACTCATAATACGAGAAATTTTGGGATTTTCATGGTGTTTGAGGTTTTGAGCCGAGATAGAATGATCTCTGAACTTTAGTTGAATATTTCCACCATTTTCAAACCAAGTGAAATCTAAGAAAAGAGATAAAATCTCTTAGAAGGACATCAGGAGAGTATCGATCCATGCTTGGAAGAGGATATTTAGTTCAATGGGACTGAAGGCATCAATTTT
This sequence comes from Pinus taeda, assembly GCA_000404065.3. Lineage (NCBI taxonomy): Eukaryota > Viridiplantae > Streptophyta > Pinopsida > Pinales > Pinaceae > Pinus > Pinus taeda. Next base: position 32,011 of record APFE030317884.1, on the reverse strand, counting down.
GTATTAGATTCGAACACAATTTTTCTCTCAGCATTCGTAGAGAGACACAAAGGAGCAGTTTGAGGAGGAGGAAAAGGGAGGTATGTAGTGAGTGTGACCATATATGAGGCACATCTAAGAGATATTAGTAGCAATGGAAACTACTCATAAATGAGGATACAACATGGGGATGTTAGTAAGGAAAGGGAAGAGTTTTTTAGTGAAGAAGACGATGAAGAAGAAACAGAGGAAAAAATATTGAAGATGATGGTCAAGATGACTCGAGACCAGAGATGGAGGAACATGTTTATTAAGGATATATAAATGTCGATGAATTGATGGATTGGATCAATATTTTGGAAAATTATTTTGACTATGAAGATGTTGATGAAGAGAAAAAGGTAGAGTTTGCAATCAACCAATTGAAAGGCCATGCAACCCTATGGTGGGATGAAGTGCATGCAGAAAGGAAGGAAAGGAAAGACCAATATTAAAAGTTAGGACAAAATCGTTTCCAAATTAATAGGTAAATTCATGCCCAAATATTACCAATTGAATCTTTTCAAGCAATTGCAGAATCTTAGACAAAAAGCTATGTCTATAAAATAATGCATTGAAGAATTTACAAGTTAAATATTAGAGCTATTCATGTTGAAGAGGATGCTTAAGTGGTTGCTAGGTACATTAATGGTCTAAGATATGAGATATAGCATGGTATCAGTCTCTTATCCTTGAGGGAAATTGAAAATATATATCAAGCTACTTTGAAAGCAGAAGAAAAGATAACCATAAAATAAATTCAAAAGAATAGAGGAAGAAGTCCTACAAAAGGAAAAGGACAACCCAAAAATAGAGGAATATTCCAATATTCAAGAGAAGAGAAGGGAACTTCAAGTAGTCAGTCACCAAGAGGAGGTGATTTCAAAGGAAAAATATATTTCTCAAAAGCTAGAGGTAGAGGTAGAGACTACCAACCTAGATGTTACAAATGTGGAAAGTTGGGACACATGCCTTCGGAATGTCCAGAAAATAATCCAACACGTTAGAGAGGTACATATGTAACATAAGCCAAAGAATAAGGTGCAAATGCAATAAACAATTGAAGAGATACCTAAAGAAGGATATTCATTTCCAATGAAAGATTTTTATTTAATACAAGAAAACGACTAAGAATCCAATCCAATCTAGAGGAAAAACTTGTTCAAGGTTGCATGCAAATTGAAAGGTAAATGTTGTAAATTTTTTTATTGATAATAGCAGTGCAAATAATTTGGTTTCTATTGAAATGGTTGAAAAATTAAATTCAAAAAGAACAACACAAACGGCTCCTTATAAAGTGTCATGGCTACAAAGGGGAAATCAAATTTTAGTGAGTGAATAATGTAAGGTAGAATTTCAGATTAACGATTTTAAGGATGAAGTATTATTTGATGTAATTCTGATGGATGTTTTTCATGTTCTGTTAGGAAAACCATGGTAGTTGGTAGTGTTATCAGTCAAAACGTTTCCTTAGAAGTTTTGGAAGAAGGCAAGCCTTTGAGGTAACAACAAACCGACTTTTAAGCATAGGCTCTAGCCAACCTATGGCTCAAAGAGGGCTCTCTCTACATAATTTAGCTATGTTTGCTTAGGTATTAGGCTAGTTCTAGAGTTTAGGGGGTTTTTTAATTTTATGAAGATTTGGTGGTGGAATCCTTAGAACACGCAGATAGGTTGATGCCTTTAGGCCATTGGGCAATGGAGTCAAAGAAGGGGAAACAAAGCTGGAGTTAACTCACTAAATGGAATGTTCAAGGGGAAAGATAGCAGAGTGAAGTACAAATCCTTGGAGTAAATGGTGAGATGAGTCTTAACGGAGGTGAGATGGAAATCAAGAATCCGTAGACTGAGGCTAAGATGGGGGAACATCAGTGAATCATGGGTAAAGGGAAATTAAGAATCCTTTACTATAGACCAGAGGAGAAACTACAAAAGCTAAGGAGTAGTTAAGAATTCCCTAGCTAAGATAGTTTAAGATAAAACATTAAGAATGTATAATAGCAAGAGAGAGTGTAGTCAAGCAAATTCTGAAACAATATTCAAGATAAAAATTCAGACTTCTGAAACATTTTAAATTTTGAAACAACTTTAAGAGAGATAAAACAACACAAGAGAATTACTCATTTGTACTCCATTTTACACATGAATCCCTTGAAATATCTGGTCTTTATTCATCAATCCAGCATGTTGGTCGAGTCAGCGATATAGAAGCTTTTACAGTCTTTGAACAAAATTCTATTGAAAGTATAAGAATCCACCTACATACTTCGCTTTGTGAAATATTTATACAAAATGTTTTTACAAAATATCACAAACTAACTTGGGAATTAATCTAGGAAATTCAAAATATCTTCTCGCAGGAAGATAGTGACAACTATTGAACTGTTTTCTTGATGTCCCTTTTATTGTGGTTTAGCTGGAAGTTTATGGTTGTTAATGCTCTATGCTAGCCAAAGGCCACTATCTTCTATACTGATACCCTTTGACATGGATACTCTTTGACCCTGTAACTTTGGAATCTGATGCTCTTTTACCTTGCTCACTGTGTGTTTGACTTTTTACTGTGTTCTGTTATAGTAAGTCTGTCAACTTTTCCCATTCTTGACCTGTTGGTAATCGAATACTTAGCATTCTCTGGTAAGTTTCATCTCCCTCAATGTATTTGGAAAATGAAGGCTTATTTACAAAGAGATGTTTTACCTCATGTTGGAGGTAAAATAGATTTTCAAAGGCATTGTAGAGTACCTTTCCTTTTGGCATTCCTCAAATCTGTGAAGTAGCCACTTGTTGTCTTGCTACATCCTTGAGTTTGTCACTGTAATCTCCTTGTTCCATAAGTTAATGATGACTCACTAAGTGATTAGGTAATCCCTTTTCCTTTAGCTTATCAAACTTAGCCATGAACCTGTCAATGACCACTTGCATTTCCTTTCTCTTTTTCTCTAACGTTTGCATAAGTTCCCTCTTGGTGAGGACTTTCTTTAACTCCAGAATAGTAGTAGTCCTGTCTTCAATTTCCAGTTCCTGTAATTGGTACTTGTTCCTTGAATTTATGAACTGGATGATCCTGGTAGCCTCTCTAGGCGTGTTGGCTAATTCTATCTTCACTTTCTCAATACCATCTGTTATTAATGCTATGAGATCAATTTGATAGAATATAACCTGTATGGATGGACAGATATCATTGACAGAGTCAATGATATTGGCCCATGGTTTTTCCTTGGCTTCTGCAAGAGGCTCCTTTAGTGTCAAGTCTCTTTCCATTAACTTGAGCTTTTCCTTTATCTCGGCAGCCTTCAATTCATCCTCTCTTTGCATAACCTTGGCAAACTTATAGTCTGTTTCTAAGCTTGCCACCTGTTCCTTTAGCTTGTTTATCTCGTTTGTCTGAATAGAAATTTCTTCCATGGCATGAACCGGCTTGGCTACTTCATCTGTTGTTGTACCTTTTGCTATTGTATAAGTTGTTGATGTAGATGTTGTGGTGGTGATGCGCAAGGCAGTGCCTATAAGAGTTTTTGGAGCCAATGTAGTTGCCAATGTAGATGGTACTGTAGTAGTCACTGTAGGGATTATAGTTGCTGGTGTGGTCCCTACTTCACCTTGCTTCAATTGGATTAAGGCATCCAATTCCTTCTTCGTTCTCCTTAACTTATCATTTAGCTTAAGGACTAAATCCATTAAGTCTGCTTACTGAGTTTCAGATTGTAACACCTTGTGTGTTTGTGGATGATGCAAGGAGGGTATCTTTAGTTGCTTCTTCAGTGAAACAATGTCCTTAACATTCTTCTATTTTATTAACTCCTATGTTGCTTTGATATCTTTGGGATCATGTCCCATATCTATGATCAAGTCTTCTAAAGACTTGATTATGTTATCCTTCGCTTGTGAAGAAGCCTATTCAAGCTGACGCTGAGCTGAGTTGTTGTTCAGGGAACTTTACAGTTGATGAAGAACTATGGACTTTCCTGTCAGGGTGGAGTAGATCCTTTCTCCAGCCTACTTGTGAAACTCTATTTGGTCCACAGGGTGAATATCCCTGTCCAACACCTCAAAATCAACTTTCTTATAGTTAGTGTGTGCCTTAGGTTGTTGTACAGTTGGTTGAATGAAGGACACCTGCATCTTCCCCTGTTTGATGTCAAAAGCTAACATCAATCTATTCTGACCAAGAGTAGAAAGTTTGAAAAGTTGAGCATATGTCTCAGCTTTCAACCTTTCATTCCTCATTTTTATCTCTTTGAATTTTTCTTTGATACTTTTATCCTAGTCTGCTAGCCTGCTAAAAGACGAGGCCTCTACACTCATCTATCTTTGTATCATCTGGGTTCCTGAGGATGATGGGGGTTCTGTTTCCTCTAAAGGAGCAATACATTTACTCATTTCTGGCTCAGAATCATTTATTTCAACTGAGCCATCTGTGTCTTCTTGTTCTTACACAAGATTGAGACTAACCCTTTTTCTTTGGCCTCTTTCATATTGAACATTGAAGGCTTGTGTCCCTAAGCTTGATCCTTCCTCCCTGCCCCTTTTGGGATTTTTATCCTCATTCAAATGAGTCTACATGATAGGGGGAGTGCTCATTGTCCCTTCCTAGGGTGGTATGCACAAAAATGAATTTTCATCAAGTTGATTTTCCAGATCTATTAATGTGTTTTCCACAGCAACTTCAGTATTGTCCCTGTCCTCTAAAGTGTTTTCCACCCATTGCAATTGGTTGGCATACTTTTCGATCTCAGGGATACAATGATGGATATAGGCAGCCATCTCGTTTTTCTTCATTCTTTTGCAGATGAAATCCAAGCGGTCATATCTTCATATGAAGCTTTATTTTAATTTTAATCTCTGAAGGATCAGGTCTGCTTCCTTTCCAGCTTCTTTACTATTACAAATAAAAGGACCTAATTGGTCTTTGATCTTGAGCTGGGCTTTATTTTTGGCTTTCACAAAGTTTAGCTCATCTTAATTTATTATCTGCCTGTAGTACTCCAGGGCAAATAACCTCACTAGGAGGTATTTAGGTAGTTTTTGTGGGGCAAGCGGGCACCCATAAATCCTAATTTCAGTGTGGTTTTGGTACAAGTACCAATCTCCCACCTGATGATTGATGTTTAGATGGAGGACTCTCCTAATCTTAGGACTGATTCTTGGTGGAGGGGTTCCACTAAGCATGGTCATCATAGGGTGGACAAAGGAATCTATGAGATCATTTTATTAATAGGGAGAGGAATATTGATGAATCAATGGGGTCCAAGAGATGACTGATCTTGGTTGGCTGTTGGTGTCCAACTTTTGCAAGGTAAGCGGGAATTTATCTGCTTGGAAGTATAGGAACATGTGGTATAATATTGAGGAGTACTTTAAAACCCTTTCATTTCCCAGCGTTATGAATTAATCATGCATTCTGTCAACTATGAATGTGGCAAAGTCATAAATGGTTGCAAGAGGTTGTCTTGGGGTATAGATGGATATGAAAGCTAGGATGATGTCATCAATGTATTCACTTGTGGAGCAACCCAAAACATAAGATATCATGGATACAATATTTCTGCCCCAAGGAGAAAATATAGTTGCTACACATGGAGGGGGCTCTTCGGGAATATACTTCTCTTCTATGATGAAGGTTTGAATTAATTGGGCGAATCTTGCAGAGCTGAGTTTGGAATATAAGTCCAGCAGGTCTCCAATTGAGATGGGAGTTAGGTTTGGCCCTTGTTGGAGCTGTAGCATTTCATTGATGGACTCAAGAATGATGGTGAAAAGGACTTTCTGGTCCTGATACATGATGACTTTGTGACTAGGGACATAGCAAGCATAGCACATATGTACAATTTCAAGGAAACTGTGGACTTGGGGGAACTGGTACTTGGGAAAATTTGACTCCCAAAGGCCAATTTCATCAGCATGGTTCAGGAACTTGTCCCTACTTTGGCAATTTATTTTTAGCAGGAGCTCTATGAAAAAGTTATCTTTTATCTGGAAATCTCTATCAGCTAAGGGAAGGTGGTCCAGATCCAAATGGGGTGTCAAGATTGGTCTCACGTTCAATACAGTAGGGGCAACCATAATTCGGTTCTTGTGGATTCGAATTAGGCTTGCTCAAGGTTGAATTGGGGTTTTCAAAGGTAGTTTGATAGTTTCGGGGTTTGAGAATTCAGCAAGGTGCAGTATGGAATCTATTGGAGTAATTTTAATTAAGTTTTAAGTTTAAAAAAATACACAATGACTGGTCTAACTTGAGATTGACAGGGCACTTGGTGAATTCAGGTTTAAATACCTGAAACTGAGGCAAATTGACTTTGAGCAGGGTAACTGGTAGCTGCAATTGGTCAAAGGGTGCTTGTGGAAGCTGTACAGTTGACTCGGGGGGGGGGGGGGGGGGGTCTATGGCATTCTTTGGAGCAAAATTTGCACATAGGTTGACGGCTTTGATGTTTTGCAGGTGTCGTGCATCCATACAGAAGCTTGCAGGCGAAGATTAAGCGAAAAAAACATTTTGGGGCTTTTTGGTTTTTATATGGAAAAATGTGTTTTGGCGGGTACGAGCCAATAGCGACTGATTTGTTGTGTAGTGGGGAGGTGGTAAGTGGTTAATTTTGCGTTTCTTATGGTCGTCGAGTGGTTTTCCGGAGGGGCCACCCGATTCCACTCAGCGAATGACACGTCATTAGGGAAGTCTCATGGAAAACAACTTTTTCAGGCATGTATCATCCGATGGATGATCCTACCTGAAATGGTTTTGGTGCATTGGATCTGGGCCTTCAAATCGAACGGTGGGTGGGGCGTGATTGCGCGCAGAGGTTAATGGAGGCCCGACGGGCACATTAAATATGGCGGTATTCAGATTAATGGCGATTAAGGTAGGATTAATGCTAGATTAAGGTGGGATTAGGCCATCGGGGTTATTAATGGAGGGCTTAATCACGGTTTTTCCTAACTTAATTGCATATCAATTAGTTAGTGGGTTTTTGTTGGGTTTGATGTATCTTATAGTTTACATTTAAACTAGGGTATAAGGATAGGTTTATATAGGAAATTAATATATATGTGAAAAGCATTATTAATGGGAATTAATATATATTAGTTAGAAGATAATATGAAAATCATTGGAAATAAATACCACCAAGCATAATGTATTTTTGTGATTTGTTTGTTTTTCGCATATATGCATTATAACTTAGGCTAAAGTGTTTTTGTGGGTTTTTATATAAAAGGGAAATTTACATGGGGGTGATTACTTTCTCTAGGAAAATAATGTTTTAACCTTAGGAAAAGAGGTTTTATTAGGGAAAATGAGGGGAATTTTGCACTTGATATCTATAAGTCATTGAGCCAAGGGTCCTCTCCCTCCAGAAGTCAGAGAAATACTTTATGCCCCTTTGACTTAGAGTTTTTTAGTACTTACAACTTTACTATGGGAAATTAGTTAAGTAAAGTAGGTAGAATGAATGAGGAATGTTAATCAATTGACCTTGAAATCCATCTTCATGCTTGATTGACCATTTACATTTGTAACTTATGATGAGAGATGATAAAATGTTTTTTACCCTATTATCATATTTCTGCAACCTTTCTTCTACTTACCCATCTACCTGTCCTACCATTTTTTCTTCACTTTATTAGGGTGGATTTAGACTAGCAAACCCTTACTAAAACATTTTCTTTTTCTCTCATAGAGAAAACTATCTAATTCTATCACTATATCATCCAAGGGCTCAGATTAAACTGATGAGCTTCTTTTATTTACTCTACCTAATCTAATGATATGTCAAGATTAAATATTTTGGTCAGATTTTATTCTCTAACTATCAACATGAAATTTAAAGTATGGTATAATCAAGATTAAATAGTTTGATTACCTTGGATTGTGGCATGAATCACAGGCTGCACACAATCATTCTTTTGCATAAAGTAAATAGTAGTTGCATTTAGAATTGCACACTTGTATGGTCTCTTTTTGTTTTTTGGGGCTGATATTTTTCATTTTTTTGGACCTTTTTCTTTATTCTTTTTATCCTTTAATTTTCTTTTAAGACATACCCTCTTTTCATTTTTTATTTTTTCAATATGGAAAACATTTGTAGAAAGCAAAGGTATGTACATATTACAAGGCTTAACCTTAGTCATTCAAAATTATGACTCCTATTGGTATAGAAACCTAACAGTGGCTCCACTTTTGGATGCCATTTCCTTGTGAAATGTCAAGAACTTTGAGATCAGTAGCCTTGGAATTTGACTTCAGTAACCTTGTGATTTGTCACCTTTCCACCTAATTTATTCATACTTATGATAACAAATCCTTAAAAGCTTAGGGCATTCTCTCCGGGATTCAACTCTAAAGGTTTAACAACCAATCCAAACTAGACTTTTTCAAAATTAAAATATACACACATGGGAAAATGTAATTAGTAACTAGGTTCTATGTAATTTTTGAGCATTTGACCATTCACTGGTCCTCCTCCTTCTTTGGTACCATCTAGTCCTTTAAGGAAGAAAGCATTGTTCCCTCTGTAAGCATAAGTGATATAGGCGCCCTTCCATAGGAAATCAAATTTCCAATGCTTACCCTTATCTTCCCTTCTCGAGTCCCACTTGAGTACTTTATCACCGAAGTAGAAATCATCTACCTTGGTCCTTCTATCAAATACCTTTTTAATATGTCCTGCACAACATGAGATCTAATGTAGACCTCTTCTCTAGTTTGCTAGAGATGAATTGTCTGGTTAATTCTCCTTTGGATATCATTTGGTTCAGATTGCAGTTCTTTGAGCATCTTCATTGTTGGTACTCCCAAAGAGGATGGAAAAACAACTTTCATGCCATAAAATAGCTGATAGGGAGATGTACCAATTGACTTCTTGGTAGTCAGTCTGTCAGCCCATAGGGCCTTGACTAACTTCTTGTTCCATGTTTTCTTGTTATCTTCCAGTAACTTCTTAATAATGTTCACCAGGCTTTTGTTTGAAGATTTTGCCAGTCCATTTCCTTGAGGGTAGTAGGCTATAGAATAGCCTAGGGTGATGTGATACTTATTGCAAAATTCTATCATTCATTTTTATTTAAAAGTTGTTGCATTATCAGTAACGAGCTTGGTTGGGCATCCAAACCTAGATAGAATGTTGGCTTCAAGGAAGTTAATGATAACAGTATATGTGGCTTGCCTTGAAGGTATGGCCTCTATCCATTTTTTGAAATAGTATGTGGCTGTGAGGATCCACTTATGTTGGGCAGAGGAGGGCAAGTGAATTTCACCAATGAAGTCTAAACCCCATTTTTGAAAAGGTACTTCAGCAGTGATTGGTTTAAGGGGTAATGGTAGAACTTTTCTTTTTCCTTCAAAAATTTGACAGTTGTGACAAGAGGTCACAAATTTCTTGAAATCAGAGAATAAATTTGGCCAGTAGAAACTTGCCCTTAAGATTTTATCTGCATTGGTTATCCAATAGAGGTGTCCACCACAGTCACCTTCATGAAAGTCTTGTAGAACTTTGTCAGCCTCATATTTTATCAAACAATTAACGAGAATTCCTTCATTATCTTTCCAAAACAAAGCATTATCAAGTATACAAAATCTCAAAGATTTCATTTTTGGAAACCTACCTTTGGTTCTAGATAATCTAGGAGAAGCTTGTAAGTTTTATAAAATGTATATGATATCAACATAGCATGGTGATTCACCAAAGGCTTAATTGATCAATGGAGTTTCCATCTCCTCTCCTTCTTTTAGTGCAGCAATAAAGTTTATGTCTAAGGCCTGACAGTTCAACTCAACCATAAGTTTAGCTAATCCTTGGCCCTTGATTAACTTTGTGGGTTTGATCTCGATATCATACTCTAAGATAGTAGCAATCCATTTTCCCCTTTTCTCATCAGGACCTTCCTGAGTCAGGATGTCTTTAACTACAGAATTGGGAACATAGGCTACTATATGAGAATACAAAATATATATCCTAAAATGTTTGATAGCTTTGACTAAGTCCAATGCTTATTTCTCCATTACGTTGTATTTTAAGGGAGCATCTCTTAAGGCTTTTCTAAAGAAATCAATGGGCTTTTCATATCCTTGGTCATTTTTCTGCAGCAAAACTACAACTATTGTATGTTCACAAGCAAAGGAAAACAAAATGAAATCCCTATCAAATTTGGGACTAACTAATAACGAGATTTTTGTCAAGGCTAGCTTGATGTCTTCAAATGATTTCTTAGCTTTGACAGTCCAACTTAGGGTCAAATATTTTTTCAACGTGTTATTTAGTGCTCTAATTAATTCTACTAGGTTAGAAATAAATCTTCTAAGGAAGTTAATATTTCCTAAAAAGGCTTGTAGTTCTTTGATATTCCTAGGGTGTTGTATCAGCAAGATGGCTTCAATTCTTGCAAGATCTATTCTTATGCCATCTTTAGAAATGATATGCCCTAACAATTTCCCTTCTTCCAATCCAAATATATATTTCTTGGGGTTCAAGGAGATGCCATACTTTCTACATTTTATAAAGACTTTCCTTAGATGATCTCGATGTTGATTATCTAATTTTGAGAAAACAATAATATCATCAAGATATATCACAAGGAAATCATGGATTTCTTTGGAAAAGGCCATATCCATAGCATTCTGGAAAGTGGCTCCTCCATTCACTAGCCCAAAAGGCATTTTGACATACATAAAGGTGCCCCAAGGAATGGTGAAAGCAATCTTTGGTCATCGGGTTGAACCAAAATTTGATTGTAACCAGAAAACCCATCCAGTAATGAGATTCTGGTTGACCCAACTATCCTTTGTAAGATGTGGTCCATTTTGGGAAGAGGGTAACTGTATTTAAGTGATGCTTTATTCAGGTTCCTAAGATCTACACAGAGTCTGATCTCAACAGTTTTCTTCCTAGTTGGGACCAAGTTTGAGACCCATTTAGAAAACCTTATTGGTGCAATTATCTTGGCATCATACATTCTCCTAATTTTTTTTCTATTGAAGGTAATAAGACCAGATTAATCCTCCTAATATTTTCTTTGAAAGGTTTTTGATTCTCTTTGAGAGGAATTGTGTGTTGGATGATCTTGGGGTCATAGGATTTAAGGTCCTCATAGCTCCAAGCAAAGACATCCTGAAATTCTTTCAATAACTCAATGTATTTCACTTTTTTTGTTGAAGGGAGTGACAGATAGTTCAATTAGCTTGGGATTGTCTTCAGTGCCTATGTTACACTCTTCAATATCAGATTTTAATCGTTCCATTTAGGCTTCCTAGGGACATCATTTGAATTGAATAAGTTTTTTAGAGGGGTTAAACCTCTTGCTAAGAAATTATCCTTGAGATTAATTACTTCATTTTCATCATTAATTGTTTCATCAATATTAGCCTATTCTAGGTTGTCTATATCTAACCTTCTTAATTTCGTGGGATTAAAACTATTTACTTCATTACCTTCTAGTTCGTTTATTATTATTTCATCCATAGAGTTAAGATCTATGGATGTATCAGTGTCTATGTTACTATGTGCAAATTCTTCTTCTAAAGATAAGAAGTTGTTTATCTATATATCATTGAAAATACTTGCTAGTTCTGCACATTACCTAGGATTGAAGGTCTATGCCTTACCTTAGCAGTGTACTGATGGTTAGGTTGGAAGGGTAACCTCCAAGTACTGGCAAACATTGCTAAACTATGGGCTTGCATATTGTGCTTCCTAGGAACTACTACAAGCTGTGTTTCTAGGAAAGTATTGAGTATTTCTACAATGGTTCCTCTATAATAACCTAATATGGTGCCTTTAGTCATATATACACCCTTAATCTGATTTACATCTAGCTCTGGATCTCCTATGACTGAAACTCTTTGAGCACCTAAATTCCTAACTACCTTGAGACCTAGAATCAAAGCCTCATACTCAGCCATATTATTGGTGCATATGAAATTTAACTTATAGGCGTGGCCCTTTGACTGATTGTTTTGTAAATTATAAATCCATACTCCTGCTCCTACACCTAACTTATTTACAGAGCCATAACATTCTAAATGCCATAAGATTTCATGTACATAGTTCTCATCATCAGTGTCCCATTTATTTTTATTTCTACCAACCTGATTACTTTCTTGATTGAACAATTCTGAAGTTTCTTTAGATTCATTAGTAGTGGAAACTGTAATTTCTTTTCATTCTACAACAACATTGTTAGGAGTTTCATTTGGTGTTTGATCAGTGTTGAACATAATAAAAGAGTCTACATCTGAATGCATGGAGTAGATGGGATAGTTTTGACGTCTATCTTGGTTGCTTACCATGTATTTCATGAAAGCTTCTCTCTACAATTTCTTGGGTTGTCCAAACATAGAAATTGTGGCATATGACATATCTAGTTGGAGGGATCATTGAAGCTTGGCTCCCCAAGATTTGGATAACAACATGCCATATTTTGTTGGGATATCAGCTACTACAATTTCCATGAGGATGCTCTTGGCAAGTTATTGGACTAAAGTAATACACAAATCTTTGATTAACCCTAGACATTCTACTTGACTTGAATCAAAGGAGAACAAGTCTTTGTAAGGTCTAGTAATGTCTGGTTTCAATTTTTCCATTACTGATTTTGGCATTAAGTTGTGAGAAGCCCCAAAATCTAACATGGCATTGTGTAGTATTTTGTCATGAATATTAAGGATAATGTAAAAAGGGGTAACTCATCCTTCTTGCGGTTTTTCATTAACATATGGTGCAAATATTAATTTTGGTTTATCATCCAACAAGTTAACTGAATTTTCGTTTTCCGTAATGTTCAGGGTCTGATTTACCTGTGATTTGTAAGTTTTGTTTTTAACTAGTTTAGTCAAAGGGACTGAAATTTTCAGCTTGAATATCTCTGTTCCCAAATTCAATGATGAGGAAGGGTTATAGCCTTTTGAAATAGGGTTTTGAGTGGAATTATCCTCCTTTTGTTTACTTGGGATTTTCTTATGAGGAATTTCAGATCTAGCATTATAGGTGGTTTTTCTCTAGTTCTTTAAGTGGGACTGATGTGGATGGTGGCTCAACAAAGCATTGGTTGGCAGTTATTTCTTCAGTGATGGGACTAGAGAGATTTTGGTTTGGTCTAGCGAGGATTTGAAGTACCTCTGAAATAGGAACTTTATTTGTTATTTTGAGTTGATTTGCCATTGATTTTTTAGTTTGGCCCAGAGGACCAGCATTCTTTTTGCTTCTCAAGTTATATTATTTGTGCACTTCAAATATGGCAAAGTCATATCCTTGTTTATAGTCAAATGACTCTCCAGACTGGGTTTGAAGCTATTGTAACATATGCAATTCTTCCTCATCCTGGGAGACGAATACAGGATTTTAATCATCTAATCCCATTAGATTTATTTGGGTACCTTGTTCTGGATCATCAGGATCAGATAATTCTGCATAGTTTTCTTGAAAAGGGGGTCTAATGTTTTGACCATGTCCATTCTTTCCTATGTTTTCGTTTTGATTCTAGTTTTTTTTTCTTCTGAAATTAGCATTCCTAACTGGGGGTAGTTGTTGATTATCCCATGTTTTTCTATCTAGGTTGTGAAGTCTATCCATGATTCTTTCTACAATTTTGGCCAAAAGATCTACTTTACCATCAGACATTGAAGCTTCATCAACAAATCCTACTCTCCTTTCTATCTTTGCTCAGACTTTTTTGGCTAAAAGATTAGCATCTACTTTTATTGCATTTATTTGGCTTTGCTCTAGGGTTGCGGGCTCTCTTTCCCTAAGTTGGTAGGCCATGTCTAGATCAAAACATCAGGGAACTTCATCACTGCGAGATTAGGAGGAGGCCTAAGGTTGGCAGGGATGGCATTGCAAGTGCTATTAAACCTGGTGCGATAGTCTTGAATTGATTCTTTAGGAGCTCTCCTAATGTTCTCATACTCATAAGTATATGCAATGGGTTTTTCTTCCTCTCCCATCTCTCGATGAACATCCTATGAAAGTTTGCCATATCTGCAATACTACCAGTAGCTAAGTTTCTAAACCAGGTTCTAACTTCCCTAGCTAATGTTTGGGTAAAAATTCTCATTCTTACATCTACATCATCTATCTCATGTAACTCAAAATAATTGTTCATTATGTTAACATGCTGCTGAGAAGTGTATAAGCCTGTAGCATCAAATAATTGAATTTTCCTTTGGTAGTCCTGAGGTAGGTCATGTAACTGACCAGATAACACCAAAGGGGCATATCTATTGGCCATGGCTAAAGCCTTGGCTTGGCTCGGAGATAAGGGAAGATTAGTTTCGGTTGAGGTGGAGATGGATGAGCTAGCAGTGCTTACAGTTGAAAATGAAAGATTTCCAATTGAAACTGGAGTATTAATAGTGGAATTTGGAATATTAATAGCTAAAGTTGGAATGTATATAAATGAAACTGAAATATTAATAGTGGATGAAGGGGTTTCTATAATGGAAATTGGGATAAAAGGGATAGATGTGTGTATAGGGGAGACAAAAGTATCTATAAGTGAACTCGAAGGGCTAATGGGTGAAGTGGGAGTGTCTATAGGTGGAAATATGATTCTAGGTTGTATAGGGAGATGTGGAATGAATGGGCCAGTAGAATGAACTATAGTAGAAATAATAGATGGTGTGGTAGTGATGGAAGGGGTATCAATATCATTGACGGATTGAGCAGAAAGTTCAACAATTTGAGCAGTATTAATGGATGATAGTTGAGTGTTTAGAATATATTCATCAATTGATCTATTAGCTCTTTGAACTTCAAGGTCTATAATAAAATCAGGATCTAGAACAATTTCATTAGGCACAGTTTCATATTTTGTTCTAAACAATGAGAGATCAAATTGCACATCAAAAGGTAAATCTTCTAAAAATAACCACTCATTAGGACAAGAAGTAGCTTTAAATAATGGAGTTTTATCAGCTAAATTATCCTCTTTTTCGGATTTTCTTATAATTATGTTTGGATAATCCACAATAACTATAGGGTTTGGATTTGAGTTGGCCCTGGTATAATGAGTTTTCTTGGTAGCCAGAATTATAACTTTTTAAATGTTTTTTAAAGTTTTAGGAGACTAAGGTTTGCGTTCCCCAATATGGTCGCCTCTATGTTATCACTCAAAATTTTTCCTTAGAAGTTTTGGAAGAGGGGAAGGCTTCTAGGTAACCACAAACCAAAACTTAAGCATAGGCTCTAGCCAACCTATGGCTTAGAGAGGGCTCTCTCTATATATTTTAGCTATGTTTGCTTAGATATTAGGCAAGTTCTAGAGTTCAGGGGGTTTTTGATTTGTATGAAGATTTGGTGGTGGAATCCTTAAAACAGGCAGATAGGTTGATGCCTTTAGGCCATTGGACAATGGAGTCAAAGAAGGGACAGAAAAGTTGGATTTATCTCACCAAGGGGAATGTTCAACATGCAAGACAGCAGAGTGAAGTGCAAATCCTTGGACTAAATGGTGAGATGAGTCTTAATGGAGGTGAGAGGTCAATCAAGAATCCTCGAACTGAGGGTAAGATGGGTGAACAATAGTGAATCATGAGTAAAGGTAAATTAAGAATCCTTTAATATAAACCAGAGGAGAAACTATGGAAGCTAAGGAGTAGTTAAGAGTTCCCTAGCTAAGATAGTTTAAGAGAAAATACTAAGAATGTATAACAATAAGATAGAGTGCAGTCAAAAAAATTCTGAAATACTATTCAAGTTAAACGTTTAGACTTCTAAAACATTTAAGATTTTGAAACAACTTTAAAAGAAGTAAAACAACACAAGGGAATTACTCATTTGTACTCCACTTTATGCATGAATCTCTTGAAATATCTGGTCTTTATTCATGAATCCAGCATCCTAGCCTAGTCAGTGATACAAAAGCTTTTACAGTCTTTGAACAAAATTCTATTGAAAGTATAAGAATCCACCTACATACTTTGCTTTGTGAAGTATTTATACAAAATGTTTTTACAAAATATCCCAAACTAATTGGGAATTAATCTAGGAAATTCAAAATATGTTCTGGTAGGAAGATAGTGACAGCTATTGAACTGCTTTCTTGCTATCCCTTTTATTTTGGTTTAGCTAGAAGTTTATGGTTTTTAATGCTCGATGCTGGCCAAAGGTTGTTGTCTTCTATACTGATACCCTTTGACACAGATACTCTTTGACCCTGTAACTTTGGAATTTGATGCTCTTTTACCTGGATGACTATGTGCTTGAATTTTTATTGTGTTATCCTATAGTAAATCAGTCAACCTTTCCCATTCTTGATCTGTTGGTAACTGGACACTCAACATTCTCCAGTAAGTTTCATCTACGTCAGTGTATTTGGGAAATGAAGGCTTATTTACAAACAGATGTTTTTCCTCATGTTGGAGGTAAAATAGATTTTCAAAGGCACTATACAGTAGCTTTCTTGTTGGCATTCCTGAAACCTATGAAGTAACCACTTGTTGTCTTGCTACATCCCTGAGTTTGTCATTGTAATCTCCTTGTTCCATAAATTTAGCATGAATGACTAAGGGATTAGGTAATCCCTTTTCCTCTAACTTTTGCATAAGGTCCCTCTTGGTGAGGACTTTATATACCTCGAAAATAGTACCAGCCATGTCTTCAATTTCCAGTTCCTATAATTGGTACTTGTTCTTTGAATTTAAGAACTAGATGAGCCTAGTAGCCTCTCTAGGCCTGTTGCCTAATTCTATCTTCACTTTCTCAATACCCTCTATTATTAATGCTATGAGATCAATCTGCTTGAATATGACTTGTATAGATGGCCAAATATCATTAACAGAGTCAATGATATTGGCCCATAGTTTTTCCTTGGCTTCTCCAAGAGGCTCCTTTAGTGTCAAGTCTCTTTCCATTGACTTGAGTTTTTCCTTTATCCTGGCAAGCTTCTATTCCTCCTCTTTCTGCATAATCTTGGTAAGATTATAGTATGTTTCTAGGCTTGCCACCTGTTTCTTTAGCTTGCTTATCTCATTTGTCTGAATAGAAATTTCTTCCATGGCATGAACCAGCTTGGCTGCTTCATCTGTTGTTGTACCTACTACTATTGTAGAAGCTGCTGATGTAGATGCTACGGTGGTGATGGGAAAGGAATTGCCTATAAGATTTTTTAGAGCCAATGTAGTTGCCAATGTAGATGGTACTGTAGTAGTCACTGTAGGGATTGTAGTTGTTGGTGTGGTCCCTACTTCACCTTGCTTCAATTGGATTAAGGCATCCAATTCCTTCTTCGTGCTCCTCAACTGATCATTTAGCTTGAGGACTAAATCCATTAATTCTGCATGCTGAGTTTGAGACTGTAACACCTCCTGCATTTGTGGATGATGTAAGAAGGGTATTTTAGTTGCTTCTTCAGTGAAGCAATGACCTAGTTCTTCTATTTTATTAACTCCTATGTTGCTTTGATATCTTTGGGATCATGTCCCATCTCTATGATCAAGTCTTCCAAAGACTTGATTTTGTTATCTTTGGCTTGTGAAGAAGCATGTTCTAGCTGATACTTAGCTGAGATATTGTTCAAGGAACTTTCTAGTTGATGAACAACTATGGACTTCCTTGTCAGGGTGGAGTAGATCATTTTCTCGAGCCTTCTTGTGAAACTCTATTTGGTCCACAAGGTGAATATCCCTCGCCAACACTTCAAAATCAAATTTCTTATAGTCAGTGGGTGACCTAGGTTGCTACACAGTTGGCTGAATGAAGGTCACCTGCATCTTCCCATATTTGATGTCAAAACCTGACATCAATCTATTCTGATCTAGAGTAGAAAGTTTGAAAAGATGAGCATGTGCCTCAGCTTTCAACATTTCATTCCTCATTTTTATCTCATTGAATCTGTCTTTGATACTTCTATCCTCGTCTGCTAGCCTATTGAAAGATGAGGCCTTTACACTCATCTGTCTCTGTATCATCTGGGTTCCTGAGGATGATGGGGGATGTGTTTCCTTTGAAGGAGAAATACCTTGACTCATTTCTGGCTCAGAATCAGTTATTTCAACTGATCCATCAATGTCTTCCTATTCTGACACAGGATTGAGTCTAGGCCTTTTTCTTTGGCCTCTTTCATATTGAACATTGAAGGCTTGTGTCCCTGAACTTGATCCTTCCTCCCTGCCCCTTTTGGGATTTTTATCCTCATTCAGAGGAGTCTACATGAGAGGAGGATTGCTCATTGTCCCTTCCTGGAGTGGTACCTATAGAAATGAATTTTCATGAATTTGATTTTCCAGATCTAATAATGTGTTTTCCACAGCAACTTCAACGTTGTCCCTATCCTCTAAAGTGTTTTCCACCCATTGCAATTGGTCGGCATAGTTTTTGATCTCAGGGATATAATGATGGATATAGGAAGCCATCTTATTTTTCTGCCTTCTTTCACAGATGAAATCCAAGGGATCATATCTCCATATGAAGCTCTATTTTAATTTTAATCTTTGAAGGATTAGGTCTGCTTCTTTTCCAGCTTGTCTGCTATTACAAATAAAAGGACCCAATTGGTCTTTGATCTTGAGTTAAGCTTTCTTTTTGGCTTTCACAAAGTTTACCTCATCTAAATTTATTATTTGTGTTGGGTAGAAAAAGCCCTGTGTAACGGTTATGAGGCACAAAGCTTGAAATTTTGGGTAAAAGATAGGGTAAAGACTCTGCGGGATGTGCAGAGCACGATTTGTAATAATTTGAGTCAAAGGGTAGTCTTCCCAAAAAATAATGTGAAGAAATGTAAATTGAGTCAGCCTACCCATGGTTCACGAACCATGGAAAGGTATAAATAGAGCGAGGGATGTAATCTTGAATATGTTATGTAATGGGTTTTTTGAGAAGGAAAGTCTTGAAGCATCTGTAAGTCTGGGTTGAGGGTATTGGGTAGTAGATAGAGGCTCTATAAATATGTGCGTGAAGGCCTGGAAGAGTCCACAGGAGTGTGTGCAGACCCCTGCAGCTGAGTGCGCATGACGGATCTAGATGTGTTGGGGAGGAAATCTAATAAAGATAAGTTGATACTGGAATTCTATGTTAAATCTAAATTATTGTGGATCTGGTTCTTGTATGGTTAATATCACTTTTTGATCTTTGCGCGTATGCTCATGTTATGAATATATACAATTATGTATTTCTGTTAAATGCATGCACTGTTTTTCTTGATTAAAAGTTTGCTTAAAGAGCCTCGTAAGTAGATCTAATCTATAACAAATCATTAAGTAATTAATATTGAGTAGTAGACTTGTTATGCATCTGTGTGGAAGCAAAGCAGCACGAGGCTGCAGAACAGTGTGCGAAGCCTCTAGACCACATCTAGGAATCCCAAGGGTGCAGAAACTTTGTTCCAGAACACTCCCCTGCTACCTCAGTTGAGACCTCAACCCGCACTCCGTGGGCTGTTGCTAAAAGGGATGGTAGCTACAGGATTTGTTTGGCTAAATAATTCATCTGAACCTGGGTCAGGCCCATATTAGCCAACAAATGGTTCCATTGCTAGGACCATGATCTACCTAAGGGGTGTCTGATGTAGGAGCATTGGAACTCTATAGAGAAAGAATTTAAAGGTCAAGGGGATCAGGAACAATAATAGTCCATAATAGACCAACGCGCAGACCAGAGGTCAAAAATGACAAGCGCGATTTAGCTACCAGTATTCAAAGGAGCAGGAAGTGAAGATCCAGAACAATTTTCATTCATGGTGACATCGGTATGGGACACACATAGAATTATGGATGATAATATTAGGAAGGCTACTTTAGTTAGCACGCTACATGACTGAGAGCTGACATGGTATATAAAGTACTCAAGCAATCATCTGAATGCGGGGATAGCAAAGATTCAGACCGAATTGAAGAAAGTGTTTAGCCGGCCAAAGTCAGAAACACAGTGAATCATAGGGTTCAAGGAGATCATGATGATACCTAGTGAAACTCTGTGGGACCTAGATCAAAGGCTGAAAAGCACCATCCGCGAAGAAAACATGACACTATCAGATGTGTAGCACCACACTTGGTTTGTAGCATCATTGACACCACATTTGAGGATGCCTTTGTCACAACAAAAGATCTCAACCCAGGCTGAAACGTTGGAGACAACGATGAGGTTGTAGGGATCTCCGTTACAGGACCTAGGGATGGGAGTTAAGCAAGTCCAAGCACAGATACAAACCTTGTGTTTAGAAATGAATAAGTTAAAATAAGAATAAGCATCTCGCATAGATGCCCGAGAGGAAGTATGGTGTATAAAGTGTAGAAGCCAGGGTCACAATAAAGATCACTGTCCATTCTTTGTGAACTATGTGGCAGGGGGGACTAGCACCATTGTGGCCAGAGGTACCGGCAGGGCCAAGCATGGTGCCTACCCTCTGGTGTGCGATATGTTACGAGGGAGAAAAGCATACTACGGAAAAATTCCATCTACTACAGAACGTGAGGTAACGCCCCCTAGTGGTTATTTTGCAACTTTTGCGAATCGGTGGGCCACGAGAAACGAAACTACCATAGTTATCAATTATTGATGGACCAGTCACTGACGTACAGAATGCAGATTGAGGTGCGAAGTCAAGATCTAGCTGTGGCGCTCACATGTGGTGGGTTCCAGGGACGTGGATGAGTACGAGGTAGAATGGAGCCATGAAGGGGTCATGGGTAGCTAATCTGTTACAACTATGGAGGACCAGGACATTACGTGTGGGATTGTACCAACCCAGCTAGAATAACATGCACTTACTGTGAGAAATTCAATCATGAGTTGATAGATTGCCCCACATTGATAACACAAATTTGTGAAAAAAGGGCAGCGCAACCTACGATGACTCAGAACATGTAGATGATGAGGTCTATACCCCACGACGAAGATCCCCAGGTAAACGTGGTACTAAGAAGTGGCATGGCCATGGGAGAGGATAAAAGGAACCTAGTAAGGAAGACATAAGGATTGGTAAGGAGGCATATCGGGAAGCTAGGGAGAGCTTCACAGAGGTCTCTACCCTAGGTAGTAGGGTTCAACCTAAGCAGGACAAGGATCCCTCAATGATAGCTACCTTCTTAGAGACATGCATAAAATCGCTGCGTGACAATAGGGTGGTTAGAGGTTTGCAAGAATTTATAAATAGGTGTGCAGGGTCGTGAGAACCTAGTGTGGTCTGCAAACTAGGAAAACACGCAACACTGATGGGGCGAGAGATGTGATTAATGACACAAATTGGTGACTATGAGATGGATCAGATCATTTTGGATTTGGGCTCGGTTGCAAATTTATTGCCTAAACAAACTTGGGAATGCATGGGTAGGCCTACACTATAATGGCCTCCTATTCAATTGTGGATGGAAAACCAATAAAAAATCTTAACCATGGGAAGGTTGCAGGGAATTATGGTAGATATAGAAGGCGCGAGCACCAGAACAAACTTTGAATCAATTGAAATAATGGATGAAAGTACGCCTTATCCTACATTGTTAGGAATAGACTGGGCCACCAACATGAATGGGGTTATTAACTTAAAGAAGTGGACAATGACATTTGAAACAAAGTTGCTCTACATAGTCATTCTACTAGATCCGGTCGAAGGACCATGCTACATTGAACCCATGCACAATGAAGAAGGAAATGACAAATTAGTCTGTCTCTACAATATTTCTGCACAAAGGAAAGAATGGGTCAAGCAACGGAGGATAGAAGAATATCATGGGGCTATGTCAAGTCCTGCACTACCGATTTATATGAAGAAGACAAGTGATCACATAACAGGTTGAAAGGAGTAACCACGCTACACTGCAATATGGTGACTAAATCTCTATAGTGCGTGAGGGCCCAGGAGCGCGAACTGTCGATGTATGATGGGTTGACAATAACAGATAAATTTCTGACCAAATTTGAAATCGTGGTACTAGAAAACCAATAGTTTGATGTGTTGAGATGGGCGTTGCATGCGACACCTGTGCAATGCTAGGGCACACATGATGGGACTTTCAAAGATTGGCACGGCTACAGGCACATGATGCAAATTAGATTTGGGAAGCCAGAACTATGAATAACAAAGAAATATGATGGACGTGATGACTCATGCATGCACCTTACCAGATGGATCAAAGCTTATGGATAGGAGCCTCAACTAGAGTGGGTGCACTTATTTTATCATACCCTAGATGTCATCCCAAGGAACTAGTATACTAAAATAGAGCTTCGACATGGAACTGGTGAGTGGGATATCTTGCATGAAGGATGTTTGTCGACATTCCTCTTTGAACACCAATGGATGGATATCGTGGACAATGAGTTACAGCTAGTGAAGGCCACCATTTTCAAAACACCACTGGAACCAGAAGAAATCGTGCAACCAGAGTGGTCGCAACAGCTGAACCAGACCTTGGAATGTTAGAATATATAGATAGAGTATGACGAGGATGACTTGTGAAACATCAATATTCCGAAATCAGAGGGAAGTCATGAGGTGCGTGGACCCGCAGTCGAAGATCCAGATATCACGGTGCCATTGAAAATGAAACAACTAAATATCGAAACAAAAGAAGAGTTGAAGTATGCAACGCTCGGGGACTATTGGGACGATGCCACGGTGGAAAAGGTCATCAAGTTGCTTCAGGAATATCGAGATTTATTCCCAAAAAATATCACGGAGCTAAAAGGGATCCTAGCAGACCTAGGAGTGATGAAGATAATGTTGAAGCTAGACACAAAGCCAGTTAAGTAGTAGCCCTACCGATTCAATCCAAAATACAAAGCAAAGGTCCACGAAGAATTGGACAAGATGCTAGCAACAAGAATCATTGAACCAACCGAGGAGTTCAACTGGGTAAGTCCTATGGTGGTGCAGCAGAAGAAACAGAAGGGTGAGATTCACATCTACATGGATCTCAGAAAGCTCAATGATTATTGTGTTAATGATCTGTTCTCGACACCCTTTACAGATGAAGTACTAGAAAATGTGGGGGGGCAGGAAGTCAACTCCTTCACAGATGGGTTCTTCGGGTACCACCAAATCAAGATCACGCTAGAGGACAGGAGTAAAACAATGTTTGCTAGTAAATGGGGCTATTTTCAATATACGGTGATGCCCTTTGGACTAAAGAAGGCACCAAAAATATTTTCCTGCATTGTGGTAGCTACATTCAAGTAATTTATACACATGTTCTTAGAGGTCTACCTTGATGACTGGTCCTTATTCGGACTGGTGACGAAACATACCACGAGTCTACGGTTAATGATGGATACTTTCCAACTACACCAGATTGCACTAAACCTAAAGAAGTGTACTTTCCTTGTCCCCTTTGGGAACCTATGTAGCCATGTGGTTTGTAAGCAAGGACTGATGGTGGATCCGGCAAAGATCATTGTGATACTCAATCTGCAAGCACCGCGGAGTGTCAAACAACTACACGTGACATTGGGACACATGGGCTACTATCGTAAGTTCATAAGAAGCTACGCCCAGATCACGGCTCCAATGGAATAGTTGCTGAAGAAGGACGCTACTTATTGCTGGAATGAGGAGTGCAACAAAAGTCTGGAAATGGTGAAGGAAAATATGGAATCCACCCCTATATTGGTCTTTCCAAAATGGGATGTCGAATTTCATGTACATGTCGATGCATTGTGTATTGCGTTGGGGGCAGTACTTACTCAACCAGGAGCGGAGGGAATTGACCACCCGATTGTATTCGTAAGTCACTGGTTGTAAAAAGCAAAGAAGAATTAATCCACTACTAAAAAAGAGGGATTAGCGATGGTATACGCACTTCAAAAATATTGCCATTATCTACTTGAAGGTCACTTTAAGATGTATAATGATCACTTGGCGTTAAAGTACGTAGTGAATAAGCCTATGTTGGGGGGGCGCATTTGTAGGTGGTTACTATTATTCCAAGGATATGACTTCGAGGATGTCGTAAAGCCGAGGCGTCTAAATGCAGACCCAGATCACCTATACTGAATTAAAACTGGAAAATAACCCACAAGTTAAGAGGACAGATTCTCGAATGCACAACTATATGCAGTGTGTGTAGCGGATGGCCACTTTGAGGATATAATCCATTTCTTAACTACAAAAACCGCGTCATAGGGATATTCTATTAAGCAGAAGAAGGAACTAGTGATACATGTAGCAGACTTTACCGTGATTGCAGGAAATGATGAAATATTACGCAGGTATGTCCTAGAGTTCAAGTGAGGACAGATCCTGACTGAAGCACATGGGGGGGTTGCTAGCGGACATTATGTGGGTCGTGCCATAGCCTAGAAGATTCTTCACATAGGATTATGGTGGCCCACTCTACATCAATATTCGAAAGCATACTACCAAGCTACAACGTATTTCAATGGATGGGGAAACCATTGCGGAGGGATGAAATGCCACTCAAGCC
The DNA here is from genome assembly GCA_000404065.3 of Pinus taeda. Lineage (NCBI taxonomy): Eukaryota > Viridiplantae > Streptophyta > Pinopsida > Pinales > Pinaceae > Pinus > Pinus taeda. The sequence goes on along the minus strand of APFE030317884.1, from coordinate 7,650 downwards.
ACAAATGATGCTACAGCCATTTGAGAAGTGGGCAATCGACTTTGTAGGACCTATCGCACTGCAGGGGAAGACGGGCATGCGCTATATCATCACCATGACAGAATATTTGACTCGATGGGTACAGGCACAACAGGTCAAGGACTGCACAACTGTGACAGCTACGAAGTTTTTGTTTGAGAACGTGCTGACAATGTTTGGATGTCCTAAAATTCTCATGAGTGATAGGGGAACGCACTTTTTGAATGAAACAATCAGTGCACGCACTGAGGAATTCCAGATATATCATCAATAGAGTATGCCTTATCACCTACAAGTGAATGGGACCGTTGAATCATTCAACAAAATTCTAGAGACTGTGTTGACCAAGGTCTGTAATGTGCAGTGAAACGACTAGGACTTACACATCCCTGCTGTACTATGGGCATACTGCACCATGTGCAAGAAGTTGACGGGCCAGACACCTTTTCGGTTAGTCTATGGCAAAGAGGCAGTTATGCCTATGGAATACATTGTGCCTAGTCTACAGATCATGATAATAATAGGTATGGTAGACCATGGGGCTTTAGAGGAATGGCTCGCGTAGCTTTAAGAACTGGAGAAGGAAAGGTTTTTGGCTGGATTCCATCAGCAAGTACAGAATAAATGAGAGAAAGCATGGCATGATCACCATATCAAGGTATGCACATTCAAAGATAATGATCTAGTATTGTTATATGACAGCAAGTTTGAGAAATTCCCTAGAAAACTCCGAATGCATTGGTTGGGAGCCTATGTCATCAAAGAAGTTACCAATGGGTGCGCGGTTCAGCTTGCCAAACTCAATGGAGACCCCTTCCCGAGAAGAGTGAATGGTAGTCGCCTGAATCTCTACACGGGTGGGCCGCCCGCTTGATTAACTGTCTAAAGGACAGTCTCACCGCTCCAGCCAGTTGAGAGAGAGTGTGAGATGATAAAGCAGTCTAGGGGAAGGATGCGTAATTGCCAGAGTGCACATAGATTTGACCAATTACAAGGGTTGTGGTTGCATGGAACGGATTGCGTTTTTTTGTTTCTAAGAGGAGAAGTGACCGTTGCTATCACTATTCATGACAAGGTGTCCACATTATGGAAAAAGGCAGTGAGCAGCAGGAAAATAAGAGAAGGGGTATGAGCCAGCTATGGACTAATCTACCACAGGTTTAACATGAGAGCACCAAAACAAGAGGGAGAAAGTGAATTTGAAATTCAAAATGATTATAAATAATAGGGGTTCTTCCATCGGGTGAACTACACTTTTGAAAAATGCAAGCTGGTTACCAATATGAAACTTTTCATTATCTCTGCACAAGGAGTAAGCCCAAGGGTGGTGATCTAGTCGATGGAAAGGCAGGGCTCCCTGAGGAACATGATGTTGAGAGCTGAAGGTGCCACGCAGAGTTCAACATCAACGGGAGGGGATGAATAGGACAATGGAAGGCATGAAGTAGAATTTGTCTGGATGCCACCACCTCACCCAGGGGAGGGCCGATGAACTATAACAGAAAAGTAAAAGATTGGAAAGACAGAGACCACTGGTAGAAATGTAGTTAATAACTCATCCCTGATGTGCCTTGAAGATTGGGATCCACGGATAGCAGCAAGGGGCTTGCAAAATTGCAACCACAAGCTACAACAAATAGTCTGAAGAGAAGATACAAAGGAAGAAAGTGGCTGTGGTGGTACAGGGAGGTCCCATATGCATCTCCCCCACTAGAGCTAAAATCCTATGAGGGGGTGTTTTGTGTTAACCGAGCAGAGAAAAATGAGCATTATCGGTTGTGAGACTTGGTACTAACAATGAAGCAGGAGTCAGATGGAGCATTGCAGGAGATAACAAAGGATCAATAGGACAAAGAGCGCCACTCGAAGGGGAGGAGAATCGCGAAGTCAAGGCAGCGCATCTCACCGCACCAACAACTGACTCGGGATGAGTCACGATGATTGTGTTGGGGGACTGTTGGGTAGCAGAAGCCTCGCGTAATGATTATGAGGCACAAAGAACGAAATTTTGGGTAAAAGATAGGGTAAAGACTCTGTGGGATCATGGAGCGCAATTTGTAATAAGTTGAGTCAGAGGGTATTCTGCCCAAAAATAATGTAAAGAAATGTAAATTGAATCAGCTCACCCATGGTTCATGGACCATGGAAAGGTATAAATAGAGTGAGGTTCTATGGGTAGAAAGTAGCTTTTTGGGGATGTAATCTTGGATATGTTATGTAATGGTTTTTTGAGAAGGAAAGTCTTGAAGTTTTTGTAAGTCCGAGTTGAGAGTATTGGGTAGTAGATAGAGGATCTACAATGTGTGTGCAGAGGCCTAGAAGAGTCCGCAGTTGTGTGTGTGGGCCCCTACAGCTGAGTGCGCAAGACGGATCTGGATGTGTTGGTGAAGAAAGTTAATAAAGATAACTTGATACTAGAATTCTGTGTTAAATCTGAATTATTGTGGATCTAGTTAATGTATTGTTAATATAACTGTTTGATCTATGTGAATATGTTGATGTTATGAATATATGCAATTCTGTATTTATATTAAATGCGTGCACTGGTTTTCTCGATTAAATGTTTGCTTAAAGATCCTCATAAGTAGATCTATTCTACAACAAATCATTAAGTAATTAGTATTGAGAAGTAGCCTTGTTATGGATCTGCATGGAAGCAAAGCAGCATGAGGCTGCAGAATAGTGCGTGAAGCCTCCAGACCACATCTAGACATCCCAAGGGTGCAGGAATATGGTTCCAGCACCCTCCCCTACTACCTCAAGTGAGACCTCAACCCATGCTCCACGACCTGTTCCTGAAGGGGCTAGTAGCTGCGGGATTTGTTTGGCTAAATAATTCTTCTGAACCTGGGTCAGGCCCATATAAGCCAACAATCTCCCCATAGTACTTCAGGGCAAATAACCTCATTGGGAGGTATTTAGGTAGTTTGTATCGGGCAAGCTGGCACCCATAAATCTTGATTTCAGCATGTTTTTGGTACAAGTACCAATCTCCCACTTGATGATTGATGTTTAGATGGAGGACTCTCCTAGTCTCATGACTGATTCTTGGTGGAGGGGTTCCACTGAGCATTTTCATCACAAGGAGGACAAAGGAATATATGAATTCATTGTATGAATAGGGGGAGGAATATTGATGAATTAATGGGGTCCAGAAGATGACTGATCTTGGCTGGCCCTTGGTATCCAACTTTTGCAAGAAGTGGGAATTTATCTACTCGGAAGTAGAGGAACATGTGGTATAGTACTAAGGATTACTTGAAAACCCTTTCATTTCCCATTCTTATGAACTGCTCATGCATTATGTCAGCTATGAATCTGGAAAATTCATAAATGGTTGTAGGAAGTTGTCTTAGGGTATAGATGGACATGAAAGCTAGGATTATTTCATCAATGTATTCACTTGTGGAGTAACCAAAAACACAAGATATCATGGATGCAATATTTCTTCTGTAAGGAGAAATATAGTTGCTACATATGGAGGGGGGTCTTTGGGGGTATACTTCTCTTCTATGATGAAGTTTTGAGTCAATTGGGCCAATCTTGCAGAGCTGAGTTTAGGATATAAGTCCAACAGGTCTCCAATTGAGAGGGGAGTTAGGTTTGGCCTTGGTTGGAGCTGTAGCATCTCATTGATGGACTCAGGACTTTCTGGTCCTGAGACATGATGGTTCTGTGACTAGGGATGTAGAAATCATAGCACATATGTAAAATTTCAAGGAAAATGTGGACTTGGGGGAACTGGTACCTGGGAAAAGTTGACTCCCAAAGGCCAATTTCATCAGGATGGTTCAGGAACTTGTCCCTTCTTTGGCAATGTATTTTTAGCAGGAGCTCTATGAAAAAGGTATCTTTTATCTGGAAATCTCTATCAACTAAGGGAAGGTGGTCTAGATCCAAATGGGGTGTCAAGATGGGTCTCACGTTCAATGCAGTAGGGGCAACCATAATTCGGTTCTTGTGGATTCGAATTAGTCTTACTCAAGGTTGAATTGGGGTTTTCAGAGGTAGTTTGATAGTTTTGAGGTTTGAGTATTCAGCAAGGTGCGGTATGGATTCTATTGGAGTAATTTTAATTAAATTTTAAGTTTAACAAAATACTCAATGACTGGTCTAACTTGAAATTGACAAGGCACTTGGTGAATTTAGGTTTAAATACCTGATACTGGGGAAAATTGACTCTGAGCAAGGTAACAGATAGCTGCAATTGGTCAAAGGGTGCTTGTGAAAGTTGTACAGTTGATTGGGGGGTCTGTGGCATTCTCTGGAGCGACATTTGCATGTAGGTTGATGGATTTGATGTTTTGTAGGTGCCATGCATGTGTATAGAAGCTTGCAGGTGAAAATTCAATGAAAATGACATTTTGGAGCTTTTTGGTTTTTATATGGAAAAATGTTTTTTGGTGGGTATGGGTCAATAGCGACTGATTTGTCACATAGCGGGGAGGTGGTAAGCGGCTAATTTTGCAATGCTTATGGGTGTTGGGTGGTTTCTAGAAGGGGTTGCCCAATTCCATTCAACGATTGACACATCACCAAGGTGGTCTCGTGGAAAACAAAATTTTCAGGCGTGTACCATCCGATAGATGATCCCGCCTGAAATGGTTTCGGGGCATTGGATCTGGGCCTTCAGATCGGATAGTGGTCAAGGTGCAATTACACACAGAGGTTAATGGGGGCACGAGGGGCACTTCAAATATGGAGGTACCAAGATTAATGGCAGATTAAGGCAGGATTAATGGTGGATTAAGGCGAGATTAGGCCATCAGGGTTATTAGCGGAGGGCTTAATCATGGTTTTGCCTAACTTAATCGTAGATAGATTAGTCAGTGGGTTTTTGTCAGGTTTGATGTATCTTATATTTTATATTTAAACTAGGGTACAATGATAGGTTTATATAGGAAATTAATATATATGGAAAAATGGTTATTAATGGGAATTAATATATATTAGTTAGATGTTAATATGAAAAACATTGGAAAAAAATTGCGCTAAACATAATGTATTTTCTGTGATTTGTTTATTTTTTTCATATATGCATTATAACTTAGGCTAAAGTGTTTTTGTGGGTTTTTATATGAAAGGGGAATTTACATGGGGATGATTACTTTCCCTAGGAAAATAATGTTTTAACCTTAGGAAAAGAGGATTTATTAGGGAAAATAAGGGGAATTTTTCACTTGGTATCTATAAGTCATTGAGCTGAGGGTCTGGTCCCTCTAGAAGTCAGAGAAATGCTCTAAGCCGCTTTGACTTAGAGTTTTTTAGTATTTAGAACTTTATTATGGGAAATTAGTTAAGTAAAATAGGTAAAATGAATGGGGGAAGTTATTCAATTGACCTTGAAATCCATCTTCATGCTTGATTGACCACTTAGATTTGAAACCTATTATGAGAGATGATAAATATGTTTTTTTCCCTATCATCACATTTCTACAACCTTTCTTCTACATACCCATCTACTTGTCCTACCATTTTTTTTCTTCACTTTATTAGGGTGCATTTGGACTACCAAACCCTTATTAAAACATTTTCTTTTCTTTTCACAAAGAAAACTACCTAATTCTATCACTATATCATCCAAGGACTCAGATTAAGCTAATGAGCTCTTTTTATTTTACTCTACCTAATCTAATGATCTGCCAAGATTAAACAGTTTGGTCAGATTTTACTATCTAACTATCAACATGAAATTTAAAGCATGGTATAATCAAGATTAAATAGTTTGATTACCCTCGATTGTGGCATGAATCACAAGCTTCACACAATCATTCTTTTGCATAAAGTAAATAGCAGTGGCAATTAGACTTGCACACTTTCTATTGACACCTAATCCTCGTGATTGGGTGAATATAATGTAAATAGATAAATAAATAATATGAATAGTCATTGGGAGATGAACTGAATAGTCTCTCCCTCATGTATTTAATGAAGACCTACATGAAGGAATAAACATGAATCAATTTTTGGTTGAGGAGTTAATGCCTGGCCTGACATGGTCTCAGAGCCAGCTCCTTTTTTAGCTTTTATGTCCTTTGTAACTCCCTATTCTGCTCCTCTACTCTCCATTCAAAAGCATTGTCCATACTGCCATTTTCCCTGTCTAATGTCTATCCCAATTGCTATTTGTGTAGCCTGAATGACCTGCTCCACGCAGTAGCCTGAACTGTTATCAGCATGAAATGACCTGCTCCATTTGTTCAATGGATGAATCGATCATCCCATTCATTCTCTTTTTTGAGGGCAGCGGTTGATCTTCCATAAACTTGACATTCTTCTCCATCGTTTCTCAGCTTTGTTCACGATCACCCCTATAGGGAGCAGATTGGTGCGAAATTGTGCTGCTGGAGTCGACATTAATAGACCTTCACCATAGTTTGACTTCACTGGGGTGATCTCGATTGAATAACTGGCTACCATCAATGCCATTCCTCTGTTGCAACATATGCCTGATATGCTCCTGCAAGAAGTTATATCTATAACACGTGCAATTCAACATAGATTTGAGCTTCTAATTCTCCTCGTTTATGCAATTTATCTCAACCATAAGTACTGTGATCTTATTCTTGTGACCTTCCATCTCATCTCAACTTCAATTTTCAGAAACTGCCTGCAAATTTAATTTAAGCACACCTGTGTGCTTCATTATGTGGTCACGTGCTTCATGTGCATGATACTTTTTGGTTCCATTATATGTGATATTTTTAATGGGCATATATTACATTATATAAAATTACCATTTGGGTATATGGAAGATATATGTTGGAGCTTTTCATTTAGTTCTCGCATAAATAATGAGGTGAGGGAAATATGTTGCGTAAAGATGTAGCGTGAGGTTTTGTCATCCATATTGGTATATGAGGAAGAGATTTGAAATATTTTGAGAGTGCCTAGCTAGTTTATGTTTTATATTTTCATTAAAGACAAAGACAGTACATGGAGAGAATGCCCTTTTGAAATGTAAAAGAAAAATTACCATCAGAAGTACAATTTTACTGTATATTGGCAAAAGTATTTTTCTATCAGCATAGGTTTTTTTTACAGAATGCATTCAATAATATCCATGGTGGGAATAGTTCTCACTGGCAAGGAGAACTATCCTAAATGGTCCCGGATGATAAAACACACACTCATTTTCAATGAGTTGTGGAAAGGAGTGTGTGTCGGAGACGGAGACAATGAACCAGTACATCCTACCTCAGACAAAGAGCTCGTCATTTGGGAAAACAAGAACAATAAAGCTTATGCATTAATCACAACATTTGTGAATGAAGAGGTAAGTCGCCATATTTTGTCATATTCAACTGCCTTTGAAGCCTTACAAAAGTTGAAAGAACTGTATGACTCACATTCTGCACTTGAAGTTGTTCAACTCATGATTAAACTCTTCACTCTTGAACTGCAAAATAATGATCCTCTTGCTCTTGCATCTGAAGTAAAGTATATAATGCATGATATCAAATCCACTAAGGTTGAATTAGATATTCCTCTTATCACTTTTCTTAAGGCACTTTATCCTACTTACTCCAATTATCTTGAATCATTGCAAGCAAATGGAAATCTCAAAGATATCACCTTTGACTCTCTTGTGAAAAAGTTTGCTGAAAGAGAGAAATATTTTGAAAAGAAGAC
>APFE030317883.1:0-16858 GCA_000404065.3 Pinus taeda | reverse complement strand
GTTAACCACTGTACCAATTCTTAGAGGCCCAAATTGGGCCCTCCCTTTTCATATCCATGTTGATGCCTCACACAAAGCCATAGGAGCAACGTTAGGTTAGGAAGATGAGAAATTGCCCTATGCCATCTATTTTACCAGTAAGAACCTATCAAAGGCTAAGCTAAATTATATTGTGATAAAAAAGGAGCTCCTGGCTATTGTGCATTCATTAAACAAATTTAGGCATTACATTATAGGCTATCAAAGCATACTGACCATCCTGCAATCAAATATTTAATGATCAAACCAGATGTGTATGCTAGAATTATAAGATGGTTGCTTTTATTATAGCAGTTTGATCTAACTGTTGTTGATAAGCCTGGTATGGAAAATGTTGCTGCTAGCTTTCTATCTAGGATGAATCTTCCTGTAGGTGAAGAAGGAATGGTGGATGACCAGTTACTAGATGAGAATTTGTTTTCCATTTTAGTTCTCTCCCCATGGTTTGTTGATATAGAAAACTATTTTGTATTAGCATAGTTCCCACCAAACTTGCCCTACAAAGAAAAGAGCAAGATAGTCGGGAAAAGTTCCCCCTTCACCTGGATTGGGGGCAATCTATTCAAACTTGGCCCAGATCAAATCTTGATAAGGTGTGTAAGGGAAGAGGAAGTCTTTGACATCCTTCTGACCTGTCATGATGGGCCTTGTGGAGGTCAGTTTGCAACAAAGAGGACGATGTTGAAAGTGTTGCAAGGAGGCTATTATTGGTCTACTCCTCATCAGGATGTGAAAAAGTACATTAGTCAGTATGATCAGCACCTGAGGATGGAAAACCCTACTCTAATAGATGAAATGCCCCTACAACCTCAAGTGACTTTCGATCCATTTGATAAGTGGGGCATGGTCTTCAATGGGCCTATCAAGCCATTTTCAAAGAAAAAGCAATAAATTATTGTGTGCACTGATTATTTAACTAAGTGGGCTGAAACCAAGGTGATTAAGGCAGCAACAGAAGAGAAGGTCCCTGAGTTCCTAAGGTAGAATGTATTCTACAAATTTGGGTACCCTAGAGAGCTTGTCATAGACCAAGGCAGCTAGTTTACCTCCAACATGATTGAAGAACTGCTCATCCATCACAAAATCAAGCATAGGACCTCCACTCCTTATCATCCACAAGATAATGGGAAAGTGGAGGTGACCAATAGGGCATTGGAGAGCATCTTAGCCAAGGTAGTGAGAAACAGCAGCAAGGATTGGGTAGAGAAACTAGCTGAGGCCACCTGGGCCTATAATACAACATGGAAGATCACCACTGGGTTTACACCCTATGAGTTGGTCTATGGAAAAAAGTCTTTGTTTTCCATTGTGTTTGAATATAACACATTGAGGATGGAAGCCAAACTAGATTTAGATCTCAGTAATGCACAGAAAGAAATATTGTTCCATTTGAATGGTTTGGATGAATTCAGAATGCAGGCACTTTGATGAGCCTGGGTAATTATATGGACCTTAATTGTTATTAATTCACCTCCTAGCTTAGTCAAACCAACTATTCTCACAACTTATTTCATACTTTTGATTATATTTTGTTTATGAAATGAGTCAGAGTTGGATATTTTGCCTTGTGGTCTAATGTGCATGTAATTCAGGAATAAAGGATAAAGGCAAGTAAAAATGCAAGAATAAAGGGTAAAAGCAAAGAACTATGGAAAACACCTTGGTAAAAACTCGAATGGGACAAGGGAGAGTAATTATAGGAGTTAAAGTGTCCTCATTTACTACCCCTCCATTCGAATATTCCTCCATTAGCTCAAAGTGCAAACAACCATCACTTTGAAGACTAGAAGACAGTCAAGCAAGTGAAAGTGACATAAACTAGTTTATCAGATGTATAAGTAGAGAGGCTTAGGACCTCAGTAGGATTTAGATTTTCATTGTAAAACTGTACTTTATTTCTGAGCTGCAAGACTTGTGACAGTTTGTTCTGTAATCCATGGTTTTCATAATGAGAATGAGTTTTGTTTTGACCTAGCTTTGAGTTAACTTAGAGGGTTGAAGCTCTTGGGTTAGGGCCCGACCCAAGAAGCCAAACCTCCTCTTTGTTGTACTGTTATGCTAGCATAGATTTCTGGTTCTGTTCATTTTTTTAAGTAGATTCCTGGTCCTGTTCATTTTCTTAAGTAGCTTTATGATTTACTTGTTCATTTTCTTAAGTAGCTGCATTCCACTTACAGTAGTGTAGAGTAGCTCGGTTGTGCTTTAGTTTACTTCCATTCATGCCTTCTTTTAGTTTATAGGGTAGCTAGAAGAAAAATATCACCATAAGGGGTTCCCAAGTGTCTTAGCCTCACCTCATCCCTCTAGGACCATGAATTGAGGAAGAGACTCTTCAACAACCCCAAAAACATAGGTTTCTGGTTCTTGCATGAGCTATGGAGTTTGTTGTTCGATGCAATTATTTGTTCACGCTCACTGGTTTTTTTGTCATTTTCAATTGAATCCTCCTTCGGCATGTTCTTCACGCATCGCTTCCTCACCATCCGATCCACAAAAAACCTTCACAATCACTGTCTAATTCATTAGTTTATCCAATTGTTGCCTCAAGTGAAGTCTTCCACTTACATTATGCGCTTTAATCTCCACTGTCGATCTGTCTCTTGATCCAACGGCTATCACGTCTCCTCAACAATTTATGCACTTTAAACCCCCATCGGCGATTTTCCTCACTTGATCAACCGGCTATCGCGTCACCCAATCACCAACTAGCTTAGCCAATCTCCACCATTGATCAGCCCTACCTGATCCAATGACTATCGCGCAATCTTACACGGATTCTTGCACAACCACTATCCGCTTGAGAGCATGCGATAAAAGTGGTTTTCTCGTGCTACGTATCACGTAGCTATGCTAATCGCAAGAAATTTCGAAATACAACTTACATCTTTAAGGGTGCACGAGAAACTTCTTACCGCTTTCGAAACTTGCTCCATCATTTCCGCATGTTTTATTTCCACAATACGATCTCTATCGTCCATCCTCTGGTTAATCTTGTCGTCCATCTCTTGACTTAATCCTCACGATAAGATCTCCGCCATTCATCATTTTGTTACCTTGTCTGTCCATCTCTTGACTTAATCTCCACGATAAGATATTTTTTGTTCATCCTGTGTGTTCACCCTATTCATCCATCTAGTCACTTAAGCCTTCGCGATAAGATCTCTGATGTTCATCCTATTCGTTTGTCCAGTTCGTCCATTTATCCACTTAACCTCCGCGACAAGACCTCAGTCGCTCATCTTATGCATTCACCTTGTTCATCCATCTAGTCACTTAAGTCCCTGTGATAAGATCTCCACCATTCATCTTCTATTCATTGATTGATCCAACGGTCCCTATGCGCTACTACGTCCTTACATCCTCCTTTCATTGATTTTGACCTCTGACTGCTTTTCTACTTGAAACAAATTTAGCTTATGTTTCCTTTTCTTACACCTTAGTATAGTTTAATGCTCGTTACCTCTACAACTCAGCTCGCAGCATTACGTTAGTTATTGATTTAGCTATTTAATTGGTTAGTTAGGTTATGGTGTGGTTTAGCATTACATGTTGTTTTCTTTATTATTGCAGTAGAGTAGCTCTCTCTTAGAATAGATTTGCTCTTCTTCCATCACAGAATTAAGCTTATTCTGACCTTATAGAAGTCCTACTTGGAACCCCTGGGGTCTCTTGCCAGATGAGTAGTGACAATAGGCAGGACCTTCACTTTTATTTGTGCATATAGCATTGTCACCTCCAAGTTTGTATGAACCTTGTGCTGCTAAGTAAAGATGGTAGCTCTGGGAGTTGCAACATTATTGTTGCAATACCTAGGCACATCACTTTTTGGTGATGTTTCTGGGGAGGTGTCTAAGTAGAATGTGATTACTACTTTTTTCTATGTCTGGTCTCCAATTTTCTTTTATTCTACTTCTTATCTTCAATTTTCTTTCATTAGTTTATTTATGCAAAAGTAATCTAGTAGATTCCTTTCTTTCATTTGTCAGTATCTGCTTTCCTTTCCATTCTGCAAGTACTTTCTAGCTTTAAATAATATCTTACAAAAACCAACCCAAAAACATTTTCTTTCATGCATCATAGGAATAGGGACAATTTAGGAAAATTCTTGCCAAATACCCCCACTACATCCAACAGTGAACCTTCTCTTTTCTTCAGTGACTGTGATTTGGAGGAACCTTTAGGTGAGAAACCTTACGTATTTAAGGAACCTACATGGGAAGAAGAAGAGGAAGAACCCATTCCTACTGAACCAATGGCTGAAGACCGAAATGACAGAGGAAATAAAGAGAGAATTGAGAGTGTCTTCCCCATCAGGGAGACCAATAGGGACAATAAGATGAAGAATATAAGCCCCTTTGCTCTACCTTATTTCCATGGCCTGACCACAGAGGACCCTGACACTTTCCTATTTGTGTTTGTTGTTATATGCCAAACCTATGACTATACATATGATGAGAAAAAGTTAAACTATTTCCGTCTATCCTCAAGGATGAAACATTGCGCTGGTTCATGGGTTTACCTGGAGATAACATCACAACTTGGGCTCAGATGCAACAAAATTTTAACAAAAAATATAGGGACTACTGTAGGTCAAATGATACTAAAGAAGATATTTTCAGGATGACCATAGGCCATGATGAGTCCCTAGAAGACTATGAATAAAGATTCCAGCTCAGTTACAAAGGGGCCAGGTGCACACTTGACCCTGAGTCACTAAAGTTGGTCCTGCTTAGAGGAGTAAGGGAGGATCTTTTGGATACCTTACATATGATAGTAGGAGGAGATATCTACCAATTACCCTATGAGGATATTAAGATTTTCTTTAGAAACCATTCTAGGGAAACCAGGAAAATGGGTAGGGGTAGTCATCCTATGGCTCGTACATCATCCTCCAACTTATCCATCAAGAGTGAAATTGGAAATATGCTAGAAGATTTCAAAAGTTATATGTTGCAAACTCTTGCCTTGAAATTGGACACCATGAACATCAAAAGAAAGCAATAGGAAGCAGAGAAAGCCTTGGTCATCTTTTGTCCTAAATGCACTAGGAGACATCTTAGGAACGAATGTCTATTGAACTGTATTAATATTTTCTCAGTCTTTGAAGAAAAGCACTCCATAGACAAGTGCCCTTACTTACCTAGACTCAAATCTGTATATCAAGGAGTTGAAGGGGTCACTGAGAAGCTTTGTTATATCAACCAAAGGAGACCTCCTGGGCCTAGACTATACCAGCAGGGTACGGAAGGGTCATCCTATGCATATTACAACCCCAACGAAACCAAATATATACCTTCTTGGGGACCCCCTCCTCATCCTTCCTGTTCTACACCCCCTCCTTGATACTATACATATCAGTATCATTCCCAGCCAGCCAACCAATAATTTCAACCTTATGTTCAACCACAACATCAGTGGAATACTCCACTCCAGGGGTGGAGGCCCCAATTCAACAATGTTCCAGCCCTATTTCCTCCACCACCTACCCAACCACAACTCCTACACTTTTCTCCACCCAAGCAACCCTAGGTGCATGCCCAACCAAATCCGAACCCAAATAATAGTCAAGCTCAACAAGTATACAATGGAGAGATATCATCCCCAACCTATGTTGTAGAAATCCAGGAGATCAACCTAAGATCTATGAGAATTCTTCTAGAAAACCAACCTCTCTCTCCACATAACCCAACCACTCCAGCCATCCCCATAAGAAATTGAAATTCTGGGAGAATTGAAAAATCTATGTGTAAAGATCCCCCTTCTCCAGGCAGCCAAATATGTTCCCATTTACAATAAATTGATTAAGGAGAAGTGCTTCAAGCATCCAGGAAGAAGAAAAAGGGATGCCCCTACCATTAATGTCATTGGGCAGTTGTTTGACTTAATGCTGGGCAGGTAATATGTCCAAAATATTTAGACCCTAGAAGCCCTATAATAGATGTGCACATCAATGGCACCATTACCCCACACACTCTAATTGATCTCGGGGCCGCCATTAATGTGATGACCAAGGACACAATGCACAAGCTCAAAGTGTCAATGAGGAAGACCACAACAGTTTGGGAACTTGCAGACCGTTCCATAGTCACCAAAGAATTAGCATACCCTATTTCTTGATGTAGTCACTCATAGACTCCAACAGCAAAGTAAAGGAAGGGACATCCCAATAGTTGGCTCACTAGTGGTTGATCAGGGTCCTCATTAAGGATGCCCTCCAAAACCTCAAGATCCCTATAACATGGTTAGTCTTCAGAAACTTACCAGCAGAGGATGACATCAAAACCCTCACCTATGATTTTAGTCCCTCTATCGGCGAGGAGGAGGAAAAAAAAGAAAAAGAAGATACAGAGCTAGATGGGATGAGATGGATGAAGAAGAAACTAATACATAGGAACATGATGAAAGAGAACACAAGGAAGATGATGTTGAAACGAAGGAAGAAACTGATGGAGATGAGAAAGAATAGCTACAGGAAAAGGAAAACCAAATAGCATATATGGCCAACCCCTCCTTGGAGGCCATCTAGTGTAGGATACCAACTAAATCCTATGCTCCTTACCTCAGAGAATAATGGCTGCAATTTTAGATTAGAACACTAGCACAAAGGGGCACCATGCCATTTCAGGACTACAAACAGTTTATTAATCTTTTTGATCAAAGTGCACTAGTGGATAGGGCCAAAATGGCTGAGTTTTACTTGTACAACATGGCCCTCACAGACATGAATATTTGGGATCCTAATACAGAGCTAGGAGATCTACAATTAATGGCTTTTGCATCATCGATGAACCATGATAAGTCAAGGGCTGCAAAGATGAAAATAATATTGGCCAAAGAGAAAAATGAACTTTTTTCATTAAAGTTGAACAATAAAATCCCATGGCCCTAATCAACACCCATAATCTAATTGCAAATGATCCTCAACTAACACCTAGATATCTTGCTGCCCAAGAGAAAGAAATTTCACGTTTTGAGGATATGTTTAGGCTGCTAAGAGATGATAATATATATTCCTGCGAAAGGAGATGGAAAACACTGCCACACATCTTGAAGATCTAAGAATATAACTCCCCTTAAAGGTTGAGAGAGGCCCTCGATAGGACACCTATGTATAAGTAATCAATGCAAAGGTTGAAAGTCAATTGTATAGGCCTAAAACTTGGTCCACAACTACTCCTAGGGATGCTAGAAGGGATAAACGAAGAAGAGGAAAAGAAGCAGTGGGAAGAAGTAGAAAGGAAAGCAGGCTTCTATGAATAACAAGAAGAGACCACAACAGAAGCATGGGATGTCAGAGAGGCTACCAGAGCCATGAAGGACATGGGCATTGACTAACTTTCTTAGAGGATGAACAACACTTTTAGTAGTGAGGTGATGATGAGCCTCATCATTGAGTAATTATGTGTGCCTTAATTGTCCTTAATTCACCTCCTAGCTTAGTCAAACCAACTATTCTCACAATTTATTGCATACTTTTGGTTATATTTTGTTTATGAAATGAGTTAGAGTTGGATATTTATCTTGTGGTCTAATGTGCATGTAATGCAGGAATAAAGGATAAAAGCAAGGGAAAATGTAGGAATAAAGGGTAAAAGCAAGGAACTGTGGCAAAGACCTTGGTAAAAAATCGAATGGAACAAGAGAGAGTAATTATAGGAGGTAAATCCTCCTCATTTACTACCCCTCCATTCGAATATTCCTTCATCAGATTGGAGTACAAATAGCCATCACTTTGAAGACTAGAAGACAACCGAGCAAGTGAAAGTGACATAAACCATTTTATCAAATGTATAAGCAGAGAAGCTTGACCTTAGTAGGATTCAGACTTTCATTGTAAAACTCTACTTTATTTTTGAGCTGCAAGACTTTTGACAATTTGTTGTGTAATCCATGGTTTTCATAATGAGAATGAGTTCTGTTTTGAGCCAGCTTTGAGTTAACTTAGAGGGTTGAATCTCTTGGGTTAGGTCCGACCTAAGCAGCCAAAGCTCCTCTTTATTGTAGTGTTATGCTAGCATAGATTTCTAGTTCTGTTCATTTGTTTAAATAGCTTCCTTGTTCCATTCATTTGCTTAAGTAGCTTTATGGTTTACTTGTTCATTTTCTTAAGTAGTGTTGAAGCCCCGAAAATTGGGTCTGCAACAAGGGGATACCCACCCGGTCCAGACCTTGAAAGCAGCTCCTTTTCTATTTGGGATGGTGGGTCCGACTGGGGATAATGGGAACAGTTTCCCAATTTGTATGTGATGATAAGAATTGATATTTCCTTTTCTAAAGATTTCTAAGTAAAATGCTTTTAATCTAAGTCTAATATAAAACATGCAATTTTATTCTAATGAAAAAAAAAAATCTAAATCTAAAACTAACTCAAGATTTAAATTTTCACTTCTGTGATGTAAAATAGTTTCTAACAGCAATTGGTAATAAATATCATTCAATTTCTACTAGAAAAGAATTCGTTAAAATTGAATTGTTTCATATAAGAAATTAGCTGAAACAATTGTGAGAAGAGTATCGCATAATAATTCATTCATAGATTAAAGCATAAATAGAATAGTCACCACCGTACAAAAGTGCCAAATGATAACTTAAACATTCAAGCTTTCACATATAAATAATTGAACATAAAATATTACTTTGACACATAAGCAGAAATCATTAAGAGATAAAAGTACGATTGATAACAAGTTCTACTCATGAGCTTCAACAATATAGATTTATCTCTTCCTAATTCAATATCTACTAAGTGTACAGAAATGCATTTCAGTAGCAGACATTAAACACAGATATCAATAAATCTCATTCCATTCATTCATCAAAACCTCCTCTGAGGGTGTAGAAGTGCATGTTCTGAGGAAACGTTTTTGACAAATTTCAAGACCCCTCTCTAAATGCATGAGAAGGGTTAAAATACTATTAACTAAATACTAAAAATAGTTTATTACAAAAATATAGGAGGAGGTTTAAATGACCGTCCTCATCTAAGGAAAAAATAAATCGAAAATAAAACTAAAATTGTATCTGGAAATTAACTATCTATGTATCTATTCTCTGAGATCGCAAACATTTAGCATCGGCTTGAGGAACATTAGTTGGCTGACCTCCGATTTTAGTTGTCCTGTGAAAACAGAATCGGCAAGTGTTGGCACTATTTTCTTGGAAGAATTTGTAAGGCACTTGAGAGTCATGCATTGACTGTGCGGTTTAACCAAGTACTGCTAGTAAATGTCCCAATTCAACTTGGTTAACTTCTTGATGGACTCTGCCTTTTCCTCAACCTTCTTTTTCCAGCTTGTCTGCAGTTGCTGTGCCTTTGGGAGAAATCCCATAGCGGTTTCTAATATCAGGTTTGCTCTATGTAGATTTTCATTGACACAGTCAATGACATTGTTCGCCGCTGTCGCTGCTTCTTCTGCTGCCTATTCTGCCTTTTTAATCTGTGCATCCCACTTATGGAACAACATTTCTTTGTGGGCTTCATTGATTTTTAGCAAGCCTACTTTCTTCAAGGGAGTTGGCTCCCTTATTGGATCTAAGCGTAACTTATTCAAGGAGATGTTTGCTAGTCTCCTTTCTTTGTACAATTTGAATTCTTGGAATTCTGCTAGGGGAATGAATTTGAGCCATATGCAAAATTTCTTTCAATGTGCTTTTCTGCTGGAAGATGTCATCAAAAAGATCATCTTCCTTGGTGAATACCTTTATTTCGACATCTGTATTAAAAATTTTAATGACAACAAAGGGATCGAATTGTCTCCCTGAAAATTAAAACAGTCGTAGACTCAGCATATTGTCTCCTTCTTTGAATGCATGACTTAAATCAAATAGTGAAAAGGCCTCACAGGCCACAGGAAATTACGGCCAGATGGCCTTCTTCTTATATTTCAATTCTTTTCTCATTCCTCCTACCCCGCAGGTCTAGTAGGAATTTTTTTGAGCCAATAACTTATTAGGTACATACAAGGGTAGCACATGAGGGGAAGCAATGCCTCTGAATACTCTGACATAAGTGAAAAACTCTTCACCAAACCATCTTTTGACAGTGAGAATATCAACTTCCGCTTCGGGGGAAAATCTTGGGGCATCCCTATTATACAACATTTTGTGAAGAGGTAACATAACTCCATGACAAATTTTGTAAAAATACGAGATAAACTTGGAATCCCACAATTCCTTATGGTAAATGTGAGTAGGCAAGGGATTCTGTATAGTCCACTTCCAACCCATTAAAGGAAATCTAGAATCAGAATAGATTGCATCCATAACATAAGCAGCTAAAAAGAAAGGAGGATAAATCCTCTGAGAGAGAGTTCTTTTAGACCGGTACTTCCAAATGGCCGAGGCTAAATTATCAGACAATATTTGGGCCCAATCCATAATAGTGGCATTAGTGGCTGCATCTAATAGGGGTAGCCACTCAGATGAAAACTTGTTGATGTCAGGCCTTCCAAATATCCTACATAGCATAGCAGCAGCAAAACAATATGGGGAGGAGAGAGAACTGGTACTGTATATACCATGTTTGTTCTTTTTCAATGGCATTTCCCTTGCTGACCAGTTCTTGGTGCAATTCACCAAGTCTTCATTTTCTTTGGCGAACTCTCCACGAACTGCTTGCTATAGCTTACCTGCAGTTCTGGTAAATGATACATAAGCCTTAAATCTTGTGGGGTGAATGACCCAATGAGCTCCTGGCTCCGTGACTTGAATTATCTGTTTGTTATATCAACACTATCCAATACACACTTGACCATGTCTATATATGGAAGTATCTTAGGACTTGCCGCTATTCGATGCAGGAATGAACATGCAAGTTCAGTAATTGATGCTTTAGATGACCCGCGTGAGTCTGCTATTACTATGACTTCCATAAATTTGTGGCTTTCTTTTTCGAGCAAACTGTACATGCCTTCCCAAGTGGATATGCCGGTATCTCTAATACAGGTGGTGTCTGTGAATAAGGGCGTCATCTCTTTTTCCTCAACAACTGGAGCTTTTCCCTTCTTTCCCATACTGCTCTGTATATTATTCTGCTTGCCACTCCTGCAATTTTACAAGGAAGGAATAATGGTAAGAGATAAGATGACGGAAAAGTTCTTAATTCCGAAATCATATCAAATATATCACCCTACATGAAACAACCTTTTGATCATATCTAAATCTTATCTCATAAATTACCATCAACAAACCACTAAATTGACATTAATGCCCATAACTCGGTATTGGATTACGAGAAATATTTCGTTGAATAATGAGTACTGCCGATCTGCAAGAAAGCGATTTGCGATTTGCTTCGGAATATCGCAGATCGCAATATCTCTAATCCTTTTTGTTAACAATCATTTATTTCCTTATGCGACTGCGAGATGCGATTTGCGAGATGCTTTATCGCATATCGCAGGATCGGGATGTTTTATATTAGGTGATATTTGTGGCATATGAAAGCTGCGATGTGCGATGAGTCTTTAGCGTGCGATCTCGCATCGCGTTTTCACAATTTTGAAAGTTTTCTTATAACATGTCCCCCATTACCTTTTGTGATGCGATGTTTTATGGTTGAGAGAACAATTTTATTCGAAACTTATCATAAAACTTAAGTTTTTTGGGTTTTGCGGGTGTTTTCCTGAGTTTATGATAGTGTGTTTCATTCAAAGGGGATTATAAGTGCTAGGTTTTATTTTTTTTAGAAGGGTCCCCATTTATTTAGTTTTATTACTAATACTAAATAAAAAAGAAGGGTTGTTGCTGGCCACAACAATTGGCGATTCACTAAGAAGAACCAGTTATCTCTGATTATCTTTAGAATTTTATAAAACTTCCAAACCAGAAAAAAATTTCTGGAAAATCAAACTTTATTATAGAAATATGAAGCACATAATGCTCTTAGCCATTAATGGTAGTTTGTTTCTTCCGTGCTAGTTCTAATTATTTTCTTCCCAAAGCTAGTCATTGCATTTACATCAGCCACTACTTAGTTTATAAAGATAAAAACAAAGACTTCTTTGTAGATCAGTTTTAAGTGTGCTCATTTTTCATAGGTAGAGCCTATGCTGCCAGCAGGCGTTCGTAGCCTCGACAAGGTTACCTTTTACCCAGCAATGATCTTATATCCTACCTTGAGAAAAATACAATTTTCAAAGATAAATCCATATCCACACTTATTTCTTTTGTTTTCTTTTGATTATTAAAGAACAATGTCTTGGTTTGGTAGCCAAATTATGACAATGCCATTCACTTGATTTATAACTTTGTTGAACAAGCTGGCTCGTGATGACACCCCTTGTCTTTTGATTGCAACAATCTTGAGTCATTGCCCTGTTTTGGTATGCAGTTTTGGCAATGTCAGCAAGTTATAATATCTATGATCATGATAAATCGGCTCATGATGATACCTATTATTCTTTAAGTCTATAGTGTATCATTGAATTACTCCTTGAAACTTGTAATTCCCTAGGTGGGGAGGAAGTCATTGGTTCCTTAAGAATAGCTCTGGACGACAATTATAGAGCTTTTGGAGACAACTTTTCTACAGAGAACCTTCGTTTTTTTATTGATGCTTTTCATGACTGATATAAAACAAATTCACACTAAAGGTTGTTTTTATCAAAATTTGTAAGGCTAAAACTAGTAAAATTTTCAGGCTTGTAGCATTTGACTATATCTTTCAATAATAATGATCAATTTTCCAAATCAGTTCTATTTATACAAGATAATTTTTTTTTTTAAAGAAACACTAATCTTTTTCATGAATTCCAAAGGTAACCATTTACAACCTATTTTATTATCAAAATAAAGCTATAAACAATAATTTAAAAAAATAGAAGAGGTCATCTTCTATGGAAAGTATTTTTTAAGGATCTGTCCATTAACAAGTAAAGATTCTCTTTTCCCTGCTAAATCTTGCAACATGAAAGTCAATGGACCTATGATTTCAACAATTTGGAATGGTCCAAGCCACATTCGTTGGAATTTAGAATGTTTGCCTTTTTCTTCGTGAGCCTTATCCCATTTCAATATTAAATCTCCAATTTGAAAATCCTTCCTAGATACCATGTTTGAATCAAAGGAAGCCTTTACTAGTGCTTGATGATGAGCATGTGTAATTTTAGCCTGTTCTCGTTGCTCTTCTAGATTAAGGATCTGTAATTGTCTTAGTTGTAAAGAAGAAGTTAGTGTTTCATCAATAAATTGAACTAAGATCAAAGAAGGAATTGCTAGATGAGTTAGTAGAGCTACTTATTTCCCATAAACTAAATTAAAGGGAGAAGTGCCGATGGAGGCTTTTTGAGTTATTCGGTCTGCCCACAGAGCATACATCAAAGATTTGTGCCAATTTTTATGATTATGATCAATGGTTCGCTTAATAATTATGATTAAGTTTTTATTTGTTGATTCGGCCAACCCGTTCCCTCGTGAGTAATAATTGGCAAAATATTTAAGCTTAAAACCTCTTTTAAGTGCAAAATTAGTCATAGCATTGCTAGAAAAATATGATGCATTATCAAACATTAAAGCAGAGGGTAAACCAAACCTGGTAATTATGAACCGATCTATGAAATCAATGATATGTTCAGCATTAGTTGTCTTGGGAGGAACTGCTTCTACCCATTTAGTAAAATAATCTATAGTTGTAAAGATGTACCTATGCTGTTTAGAAGAGTGAGGAATGATATCACCTATTATATCCAATCCCCATTGATCAAATGGTTGATTGATATTGACTGGTTGCAATGGCAACGATGGTTTCTTCTATCTTCCGGCAACAGTTTGACAAACTTGACATTTCCTTACATAGCTATGCACATCTTTAAATATTATAGGGCAATAGCATCCTGCGCACAAAATTTTATGTGCTGTAGCATCTGCCGCATAATGTCCACCTACTGGTCCATCATGGAGTTCCTGCAACACTTTTTCATCTTCAGATTTCTCAAGACATCGAAGAAGAACAGAATAATAATTTATCCTAAAAAGTACATTGTTTATGAGTTAATACTGCTTGGCTTTCAATCTCAGGGCTCTTTTCTTTGTATAATTCAAATTTGAAGGAGCATATCTGTTTTTTAGATAAAATATGATATATGCATATCTCGATTCAATATCATTTAGGCTTACCTCATACATTTGTACCTCTTGATTTGGAGATGGTATTTCAGAAATAAGCGATGCTCCAGCCAACATCTTGCAAAAGCCTTGTCCTTTTACAATATTTGCTGGCTTGATCTCAGCATCATATTCTTGTAGGGTAGTGACCCAATTTGCTCTCTTTTCACCCATGTCTTTCTGTACTAAGAGATTTCCTACCACTGGAAATGTTACTATGATTTTTGTATGGGTTTTAAGAAGAAAGGGCCTAAAATGTTTGATCGCTTTGAAAACAGCATAAGCTTGTTTCTCAATGTCAGAATAATTTAATTCAGGCCCTTGCAAATTTGAACTAAAGAAGGAAATTGGGGCTTTCGCCTTTTCTTGATTAGCTTGCATGAGTATTGCAGCGTATGAATTCTCAGAGGCAAATGTATACAAAATAAAAGGATCAGAAAAATTTGGAGTTGCTAGGGATGGGGCATTGCCAATCACTTGCTTAATCAATTTGAATGCTTCATACTCTGATTGGCCCCATTCGAAGAGTGAATTCTTCTTGATCATTTCTTATAATGGTGACACAATCCTTGAGAAGTCTGGAACAAATCCTTTAACAAAATTAATCTGGCCAAGGAAGGATTGCATGGCTTTCTTATTATGTGGTAAGGATATTTTGGAAATCTCCTTAATTCTATTGGGATCAATATGGATTCCAGATTTTGACACTATAAATCCAAAAAAATTTCCTTCACTTAATGAAAAAAAGGACTTTTTTGGATTAAGTGAAATCCCATACCTTTGATAACATTGGAAGATCTGCTTTAATTCTCTGAGGTGATTACCATGTTTTTTAGAATATATTGTTATGTCATCCAAATAAATCGCCATTGATTTGTTTAATAATCCCTTAAATGCGATATTTGTGGCCCTTTGAAATATGGCGCTAGCGTTAATCAACCTAAAAGGCATCTTTTGATATGCATAAGTACCCCATTTGGTTTTGAATGTGGTTTTTAGATGATTGTCAAGATAGACCAAAACTTGGTTATAACCGGAGAAACCATCTAAAAAAGGCATTATTTTGATCCTGCAACCGCTTGGAATATTTGTTCCATAGGAGGCAGGGGAAAATTATCCTTTTGGTAGGCTTTGTTAAGATTTCAAAAGTCAATACAAATTCAAATGTCTCTGTTTTTCTTTCTGACTGGGACCATATTGGAAACCCATCTAGAATGTCGAACGGGAAAAATAATTTTGGATTTCAATAATTTATTGAGCTCAAATTTAATCTGAATTAAGATGGATCTTCCTCAGCTTTTGTTGGACAAGTTTTTCATCAGCTATCATTGGGATAGTATGCTGAATGATTGAAGTGTCATAAATCTTAAGGTCATTGTAATTCTAGGCAAAGACACTTTTATACTGTTTCAAGAGCCGAAAAAAGGCTAACCTTTCTTCTAGGGCTAGGCCAAGATCTAGGTTGATATTCTGTGGCTTGGTATTTGTTCCTAGATTTACTAATTCATAGTTTAGAGTTGAACTCTGAAGTTTTGAATTGGTAGACCTTTTTAATCGGTCTTTCAAATCATATAGGTCTTCCAACTTGACTACAGATTTTGGTATAGCATTATTGGTGCTCTATAGTTGTAACTGCTTGTCATGTTGGTCCTCATCAATTATCTGATTAGTGTAAGATCCTTCTATGTCAGGAAACTTACAATATCAGGGTCATCGTTAAAAATTCTCCAGTTGGTAATATTATCAGGGATGGAGGGCCGAAAGATCAATTCAATTGAGAATCTATCTAGGCTATAGTCTTCTGAGGGAATAAGCTTGGAAGCTACATTAGCCAGGAGGTCAACACTAGCATTTTGGAGTTCGGGAACGGATGAAATATTGAATGCTATAAAATGTTCAATTAGATCTTGCACTAAAGATTGATAATGCTTTAATGACCTGATAGACAATGTATACTATTTCGTACCTATTTAATAACAATTTTAGAGTCTCCAAAGACTTGTACACACTTGATATCTAGTATGATTGCCTTGTATAGTCCTTGCACTAAAGCTTCGTATTCTGCAGTGTTGTTTGAGCAATCGAACTCAAGTCTACAAGAAAGCATAGTTTTATTCCCTTATGGACTAACTAATACACATCTTGCTCCTGCTCCATCATTAGACTTAGAACCATCAAAAAATAATTTCCAAAATAAAGAAGTATTTACAGGACTATCTACAAAATTAACACATTTAGAACTATCTGTTTGAGAAAAGTTTTATAATTGAGACAAAACAAAATGTTCTAAATAAGGCGAAGTATGAGCATTAAAATTTCCTAAGAAAGAGTCAACATAATAGTTGCCAATTATATTGTTGTTGTATGCTACATGTTCATTTTCTCCTTCCAATTCTGTCACTATGTATTTTTGGTGTCTTTCTCGTTCAACCTTTATCTGATTTGGTTTACCATTGTAAGGGAGCCACATGTGTGACCAGTCGGTCGCAAAGTATCCATGAAGCTTTTCAGACCAATCCCTAATAAAAATTAAACCATAAAATTCAGGAATGTATGCAACTAAAATATCAATGACTTGACGTACTTTTGGATTAGATGGCAGCCTTATGGTAACTTGATTTATTTCACCAATTACATCAACTTGAAATCGGTCAAGCAGAACTATGCGTACTGCAGATTTTTGAGGTTGGACGTTTAACTTTGTACATATTGTTTT
>APFE030317874.1:0-22569 GCA_000404065.3 Pinus taeda | reverse complement strand
ATAAATCATAGTAGCAAGATTATTACACAAGATCAAATATATAAGTCCAAACCATGGGATTTTTTTATGTAGCAGCCTAAGGTGAGCCAAGACTTTGTGGGGGTGGTGCAATTTTTTTTTGACAAAGTGTCATTTCTTCCATATCAAAATGGGACTAGGTGAAACAACTTCACAAAATTAATAACTTTGAAGCTCTACCTTATTTTTTCCTTGAAAAAGATATTCACTCTCTACAAGTTTTTAGAGACCTGATGTTGGTTATCAATTAGGTCATTAGATTTATAGGATATCAAAACCTGGAGATTATGCCTCTCGTCAATGAGGTGTACGTTTAAAATCTTAATTTAACATAATTTCAATTACTCATGTCTACAAGGAAGTTAACACCCAGAAAAACTTCCTTTCTAAGGACGGCCTCACACTAGGTCATGTGATCTGGATGATTTCAAAGTCCCAAAATGACAAATTCCATGAGTATTATCATAGACCTTTCATTGACTAGGGTCCAGGTGTAACCTTTTGAATGTGCATCTGTTATTTTTTCACGAGGTTGTTGATTGGTAAGATGTTTTACCTTCACATTAAATTCATTGTACATTTTGATTTGCTTGGGAGATTTTCCATAAAGTAGTGATTAGGAAGATCATTTATTTGACAACACCATGTTTTATGTGTTTGTGTGTGGATATGCATAGATTTTTTTGACATATTTTTTTTAAAATCCAGTTGAAATTTTTTGAATTTTTATTTATAGCTATTAAACTATAAAAATTAGGTGTCCATGGGGTTTTTAAGGGTGTTGAATCTATTTCCACCCTCCAAATATGGATTGGAACACTTATAAATCAAGATTTTGCAAAATAAAAAACATCCAATTCTAATAAAAAAATTACCATCCACACAAGTTATTACCTCATTATACAACTCCAAATTATTATTGTTAATAATTTAATGTTGTATATCTAACCTCATGCAATACTAATCAATAACATTGACATTAGTTGCTTTTATCTATTTATCACAAGATTTGTTTAATAGTGCTTATGTTTTTTATGTGATTGTTTTCTTTTTATGTTTCTTTTTCTTTACCTGGACATACTATAATCTTTTTAAGTGTTGCAAAGAGAACTTATATCACCCGAGATTGTAAAATTGCCATAGATCGACCCTATTGCCACCCTAGTTAAGGAATTAAACCTTGGGCGAGGGCTGTCGAGGTATATTGCTAACAAGTTCACCTTGGGAAGAAGTTATAAAAGAAAAGTACGTTTTTTTTAAATAAAGATACATAGAACACTCGGTATGATTGATTAGATTACTTAAAGAGTTTCTTAATTGCTGAGAGAGCATAATAAGCATTGATATTAATTGAGGTTCACATTATCCAATAGTCTTTGCTCAACTAAATTCTTAATTAGTGATTTTTTTCTTAGTTTTAAAATCATAATTATGTTGACAAAGTTACATTTTTAAAGCTATATATATGTATATATATAATATATATATATATATATATATATATATATATATTGATCACATCTACCAAAAACAATCGACCTATTATCATTTTATACATAAGTTTGAAGCCATATTAAAAATTTACACAAAATGACCCTAAGTCTGAAGCACAAACTAAAAAATTTTACATAAATGAATTAGTTCATTGTTTGTCCCCATTAATTGAAATTTAAAATTGAGATGTAAGATTTTCACATATCAACCTACTATTAACTCAAATGTTGAAAATTTTGCACAAAAGAATTAGTTCACTGTTAGACATAATTAATTGAAGTTTAATTCTTTTCATTGAAATGTAAGGTTTTCAAGTAAAGGTGGACATTGAATTTATATGCTACTAAGTAAGATTTTCATATAAATATGAAATTTGACCTTACATGAGAAGATATATCTTACTTTTGTTTATGATTTATAAAAAATTTAATCTAGAATATTAAAAAAAAAATCATTACTTACAAGTGAAATCAAATTAAACAGTAATTATTTCTATCAAATATTATTATAATTAAAGGAATTGAATTTCTTAATAATAATAAAAACAATTAAGCACCGTTGGAGCTCGAGGTTTGATCTTTTGCCTCGACGGACAATGAGAGGTTAGTTATGCGCCGGGACTAGGTATTTCAACAAAAGGAAATAATGAGGCTGAATTCTTGGAGCCAAAAAAATGATTAGAACTTTCCATCAACAAAGACATGAGAAACATGATGATTCCAGAGATTAGATGAAGCAAGTTTTTAAATCAAAGTTAGAGAAAGTTCTTCCAATCCCATAATTCTGAACATGATTGATTGCAATTGAAGAAATTCGAAGAGATCGCCATCTTCCACATTTATAGGAATCTAAATGAGGATGCTTACAAACGTGCCAATCATGGGGCAGTGTTAAAGCAAGGAATATTGGAAATAAATTAAGCCCAACGGCTATCCTCCCCTCTTCCACCATTCACATTTTTTTGGTATAGATTGTATTGGTTAGCCAATTTCTTCAGCACGTGGAGAATGGAATTTCAACACGTCCTGTCTCTTGTCCTTAGGGATATGACGAAGGGATAGTTGGCAAAGCAAACAATATTGTTTTAAATGGGATATGATTTGGGAGATAGTGTCAATGATTTAACTATAATTGCCATGTGTTTTGGTCTTCAATTCCCATCTCTGCTCCCTAGGCCAGGACATTAGTTCGATGGAAAACTTTCTCTGCTCCCTAGGCCAGGACATTAGTTCTAGGGAAAACTTCACATTAGTTCTATGGAAAACTTCATTCTTTTTGCAAGCTCTTGGATTTGGATAGATCTAGAATTTATTTCCTCCCTCGAGAATTGCCTCCTTAGGTTTCTTGAGGCATTGTTATATATAAGGTCTCTTCGGAGATGTCTCGTATTTTTTGGTTGTCTTGTGGATTTTACTACAGTTAGTAACGATGAGTTTAAAATGGTAGAAATTTTCTATCTCTTTGGAATTTGATGCTACGAAATATTTGGAGTGATAGATGCAATTAATGGAAAATTTGTTCAAAGTGTTAATGGATGATTGAAATTTCTAACAAAAGATTGAAGCTTGTGGAAAAGGAAAATGAGGCCAGGTTAGAGTTGCTAGAGAAGCGTTGTGAGTGGATTAAGGATAAAATGGATAAAAATTGGCATGTTTTGAAGCAAAATTGTTAATCGTGAAGCTTCACTCCAATTGAGTAGCCTTGCTAGTTTATGACTTTAGAATTAAGTTGGAAAAAGCAAAGCATGGTGATTGTGAAGTTGTGACTGAGATTGAAGAAGGAACATCTTGAAGCTCTGAAATGAATTTGGTAGTTGCTACAGAATTTGGGCCCTCCATGACTTTTTAAATTTACTATGCTCTTATGCACTGCAAATATACACTTTTTGAGAAGATTTTGTAAAATATAATGTAAAATTGTAGTTCAAAAAGTCTATAAAGACAAGAAAAATATATTATGACTTTGTTGAAACATTAAAATCTCTATATAAATAGTTATTGCAAAAAAATCCAACTATCTGCTTACCGAGTGCTTACCCTATTCCGCTTATTAAAAAAAATAAATATATATATTTAATATATATAATTGCAAAATCACATATCATTATTATTTTAATACTTCTATCAACCAAATTAAATATATTTAATTATCTAATTAACATTTTCTCATGAAATTGCATCTCAGCCGACAACCTTGAAAAACACAGGAAAAATAAAAGTATACGGCTGGACACAACTTTAAAATATGATTATCATTGGGAGGCAGTCGAAAAGAGAAAGGAACAATTGAACCACAGACTAAAGGCGGTTCCCTCCTTCATATATTGTCAAACAGGTCAACATCCTGGCAGACGATCTGTCCATAGCAATAAGACTTTGTTCAACTTTTTGTTCATATGTAAATTGCCGATCATTAACGAGTTTCAGACGATCTGTCCATAGCAATAAGACTTTGTTCAACTTCTTGTTCATATGACAATTCCCGGTCATTAACGAGTTTAATCTCTTGTTGAGTTCCTATTATCTTATAAATATGTCCACAAACCTCATAGTTTCTCCATTCAATCAATATTTCTGACCTATAGTTTCATTAAGTTCATTGGATTTATTTGT
This sequence comes from Pinus taeda, assembly GCA_000404065.3. Classification (NCBI taxonomy): domain Eukaryota; kingdom Viridiplantae; phylum Streptophyta; class Pinopsida; order Pinales; family Pinaceae; genus Pinus; species Pinus taeda. The sequence continues at coordinate 18,445 of APFE030317874.1, read as the reverse complement.
TCTGTGAGCGTTTGGAAAAGTGCCTTTAGTTTATGATTGTGCTTGCAGAAGCCTTCCTGATTAGGGGGTTAAGTAATCCTTCCAAAGCTTGGCCATGTCAATCTAGCTTGGCCATGTTAATGATGGGATGTCCAGCTGATGATCAGATGGACATGGCCAAGCTTTGAGAAGGATTAAGAAGATTTCCCAATAAGCTTGTGGACAATGGTGCTTCTTCCATGGTGCATAACACTGTTTGTATGTTGCTGTTGGTTTTGACTTCATAATGTGAATTTTAGGGGTTAATGCGATGGTGATTTTGCATGTTGTAAATCATTTTATTTGATTTTGCATGTTGTAAATCATTTTATTTTTAGTTTTTGAATTTATCTATATTGATTGCAGTTTTCAGCATTAATGTGCATGAAACATAGAATTAATAGTTGACTGTGCTTCATACGGATCTGTTGCAGGTTTAGGATGTCGATTGTGCTCTTTCATACTCCACAAATTGGAGTAGATATTATATGCAATATTATTCATGTTTATTCATTGACCAAACTCATCCAAGCTTGAAATTTATTTTTTAGATTAAATGAATATTGTATCTCCTGACCAGGATGGGGAGGACTTACTGCAAAGGTGCGGAGACCAGGAAAATCAGGCTCCTATTGCAGCTATAAATCCCTCCGATTTGTTAGTGTTTCTCTCACTAAGATACGTTAAGCATATGTATATGCTTGCATCATAGAAAACACATTGTATACATTATACATTGCTTGTAATGGGTGTAGAAGTATTCTTTATTAAAGAGACATCTGAGAAACAATTATTATTGTTACCTTTTCCACAAGTATTTTGATTTCTATATTCTTTATTTATCATATATACATTATTTTTTGTAGTTAAGAATTTATGAAAATCTGGTTTATAATAAAACACTATGTTATATGAATTCATAGAATGCTTAGTTTCTAGAAGTCATAATTTATGTATTGATGTTATTTTTTTAGAAGTCATAATTTCTATATTGATGTTATTCTTCATAAATTTATTTACCAAGTTAATATAGATGTTATATTAAGTAAAATTAATCAGTCAATTGCTTATTTTTAGTGATCTAGTTTAATGTTATTTTTTGAGGAAATTTATTTACCATATTAATATCAATGTTATATTAAGTAGAATTAATCAGTCAGTTGTTTATTTCTAGTGATTTAATTTACAAAGTGTTATTGTTTTGTAATTTGAATTTCTGAATTCTTTATTTAGGATTTTATTGTTATAAAATTTCCATTCATATAATGGATTATAATGTAGACATTATACATCTATATTATAGTATTCAATTACTTTTTTGTGTTCTAGCACATTTGTTGTATATCATTTTCTTTTGATAAGCATCAAAACCAAATTCTTGTATATTGTGTCATATAAAAGAATATAACATTGAAAATAGTCATTACATGGTTGCAGAAATTTCACTAATATGTTTTGACTTTCTATCAAACATGGAATGCTATGAACTTTGTAATTTGCAAAATAACAAGAAGTTAATAATTATAGTCTGCTTAAAGGAAATTTTTCCTTTTACATTACCTACCATTTATAAGAAAAGATGAGATGAATGTAAGGCTAGGTCAATTCATTATATATATAGGAGACAAAGGGTACAATTATAACAAAAGTGTATAACGAAAGGTTTTGTCTTACATAATAATATAACAGTAGAAATTTGATAATTCAATATCAAGGGATTAATAAGAGACTTTATGGTTAACATGAGCTTGTATAGGTCTTAACATGCCCCTCCCCTTTAGATAAGTGTTGTCCTCAACACTTGATTAACTGCAAATGTTTTTCATGAATAATGCATCCTCCTATGTCACCCATTCCGATAGCAGCTTTTTCCATTTGATGAGGTACTTAGTAATTGTTTGATTTCATAATTCAGTTTACTCTTTATTTCATGGACTATTTCTAATTCTATTATGATTTTACTTCTTCACTCATCTCTAATTAAATATTTTGGGCTAGGATTTTGTGAGTGGTTAACTTCTTTAAGAAATAAACATGGAAGGCTATGTGCACATCTAAAGATGGAGGTGACTCCAATTTATAAGCCATGCTTCCAATCCTTTGCAACACCTTATCTGTGACATAATATATCAATGCTAGTTGATTTTCATTCTTTTGTTGCTTGAGGGTTATCTATTTATATGGTTGTAGCCTAAAAAATACTCAATTCCCTTCTTCAAATTCTCTTTCATGATCTACTTCTGGCTTCAACCTATTTTGTATGTAACCAAGTTGTCCTTCAATAGTTTGAGAACTTCTTGTTTTTGCCCTATGTGGTCCTTTGCAATCCTTTCATGGGTGATGTGATGGATGGAGGATGATATCCATAAAGTGCCATAAATGGACACATTTTTTATGAGTTATGGAAGGATTTGATGTATCACCATTATGCCAATCGTAACAACTTAACCCATTGTGTCTATCTATAAAATACAAATCAATGGAGAAATACTTCCCAACATTTACGCACAAACTCATTTTTCCCATAAAATTGAGGATGATAAGGTGAGAGGTGGTCCAACTGAGTACCGAAACAAGAAAAATTTAGTCCATAAATTTCCTGTGAAAATTGGATCTTTGTCACTTACAATAATCTTTGGGATTCCATGTAGATTTTACACTTTTCCATGAATTCTTTTTCCATTATACTTTATTTAAAAGGATGAGAAAGATGAAAAATATATGTTTACTTTTTCAATCAATAAACCATTACCTTAATGACAATATTTTCTTTATATTTAGGTAAACATGTAATAAAATCCACTGGAACTTCTTCCCAACACTAGATTGGTATGACTAATGGTTATACTGGACCTAGGGTATTGGTTGTCTCACCCTTATTCCATAGGCTAACTACACATCTACCCACAATTGTTTTCATATTTTCTTTAAACCCTCTTAGAAAATGCTTTATTCTTTAGTAATGTTGTTAGAGTGTTTCTTTTTTACCATTAGTCCTAACATACTTGTGGTAATAACTTGTATATCCTAAAATTATTATGAATTTCATCAAGGCTTTTGGGATTGACCATGCCATATAACTTTAATTTTGTCAAGGTCCACTTTGACATCATCATGAGATATCATATGACCCAAATATTGCACTTGTTGAACCCCTAAAGGCACACTTGCAAGGATTTTCATATGGTTGTTTCTCTTCCAATAGTAATACGACCCTATCATCATGTTATAAATGTCCATATCAAGATTTGTGGTAGATTAGTATGTCAAAATAGTATACGAACACAAATTATCTGAGAAATGGTTTGGAAATAGAACTCATCAAGCTTTGAATTATTGAAGGTGAATTAGTAAGTTCTAATGCCATAACCTAAAACTCAAAATGACCTTCATGTGTTCTAAACGATATTTTGGAAATGTCTTATTGCCTCATTCTAATTTGATGATACCCTAAACAAAGACATAATTTTTAAAATAAAATTACTCCAATAAATAATCTAATAATTCATCGGTGACAAGAATAAGAATCTTATCTTTGATTTCCATTTTGTTTAGCTATTTGTAATCTACACGTGTACACCATTAATCATCCTTCTTTATAACCATCATGATGCATGAAGAGAAATATCCTTGGAAAGGTTGAATGATTCCAACCTCATTTCTTGAACCATACACTTAATCTCACTATGCATATGGATACATGCAAAGCCTAATGTAAGGTGGCATCTTTCTAGGTTGTAAAATAATAGAATGGTCATGGCCTTGAGTAGCTAGATGACCCTTACGAATCTCTCCAAATTACTTGTAATAATTGTTAATAACTTTTTGGAGATCCAATGGAGTAGAGGATGTATATTCTTGAACATTTAATGAAGACAATTGTGCAATTACACCATGGTGTCCCTTCTTAAGTAATTTTGTAATGCTATTAGAGCTTATCACATTCGAAGGTTTCCCTTATATACCTTTAGGCTTGAAGTATCTCATGAAAATATCTTGAAAATTATTGGCCATTGTTCCCAATGATTGTAACAATTGGACCCCTAATCCAACATAAACACCATCCATTTAGATTGTTATTATCGAACTATATAATAAATACTCCCCATATTTAGCTTAATAATTTGGAACTTCGCTAGAAAATATATGGTACATCCATCTACAATAATTTTTTGAGATTTTGATATTTGAAATATAAAGAAACTGATTTTTTTTTCCAATTTGTACTTGAAGATGTTACAAGTACTACCTAAATCAATCAACACCTTTTCCTTTTCTCTTTTTGATATATGCTTCTATCTTGAGGTTTTGTGGACGACTAATGTTAATCAATGGACAACAACATATATTTGGAATGGTTTCTTCTAGCTCTAGATGTTTTGACAGTTGTAATTATTTATTTTATTTCTCTTCAAAATTTATGTAGAATATTTTTTTCTCACCATATTTAGGCCCTTTACTATACGTTTTTTCACAATGAAATCAAAGTTCCTTTTCTCTTCTTTCATTTATCCCTATCATTTAAAATGATAGGGATAAATGAACTAGAAACAATCAAGAGGTTCTCTCTAGTATGAGGTCCTAATTAGACCTCACACTGGATACAAGAACCATCTAAATTCTAGCCCAATAATTATTCTTGGTTTTTTAGAATGTTATGATATATGAGGGATTATCACAATAAGGGGTATGCATATTCGAAACTAAAACTAAATAAATACAATAAAATGAAAAAAGATAAGCTATATAGAAATGATAGATAGAAGAATAATATGAAGTGATGAGCTAGCAAACACAAAATTGCATAGTGAAGGAAAACATTACCTAAAATCCAAGACAACAATGAATGTCTAACTTATTAGAGGAACTCCAAAATATTCAATACGTTAATATAATAAGAGTTGGCATAATGAAATATATATAGATGAAGCAACTAACATGTGAAATGCATAATCTAATTCACAAAATATTCTATAACGTAGCAGTATATATCTCACAAAGTGCACATGAATGAACTATTTAGGAGTAGTAAGAAACAATGACAAGATGCATGTCAAAATGCAACTCTAGAAATGGCCTTCCAAGAAACTTAATATTAAAATGGTGAGTGAAAAAGTACCTGTTAGCACCTAAATCTGCCTTCGGCTAAAGGAAGGCAAAATTCAGGGTAACCACAAACCACGCTCAGTCTAGTAGCTAGCCCTACCAGAACAAGAGAGGGCTCTCTCCGTGTCATGCTCAATGAATAAATAAACAATATGGTCTGAGATGACTTACAATGAATATTGATTTTAGGCTAGGTAAATAAATATGGAAACAAGAGGCAATTTTTGATAAATGACTGAGTTTCTGGGATGTATGGGACCAACAAACAGCAATGAGCAAAGAATTTAACACAAAGGCACAGATTACTTCATTAGGCAAGACAGGTGAAAAATATAGCAATTAAATTTGAAATAACGCGAAATGGAAAGATTGTTTAGGAGGGTGAAAAGGGCATAAACACATGAATCCTTTTCAACAGAAGAAGAACATGGAATGTGAAACTTTCCAATAGGGAGAGCAATAAACATGAATTCTACCTTATCTTACTTAGAAAATTTCACTGGATATGAATATGAATGAACTGTGAAACATAATGAAATACATATTAAACAGAAAGAGAATACATTTTCTACACTCACACCACATGAATCTCATGAACCAGAGCCGTTGCCTTTCATTAATTTCTCTTTCAGAATATACAATGAGTAACTGAGTTTCTCTCCCACAGTCTCCCAGAAATTACAACCAACCCTTTGAAAATGGTTTTACATACCATAAATAGACTTTTCCATTGGGAAATGGAACTACCCAAAGTTGTGGAGTTTTTCAAATCATTACAAACTGGAAATGGAAAGCGAACCATTAGTGACAGGTGCAGCGTTACAAAAATGACAAACTACTTGGGTGACTGCTCGCCCTCCTTTGCCACTTGGATAGAAGCCAACCTTTAGTGAAAATAATTTTTTAAACTTTGCCTTAGGTTCCGAGAAAAATGTAGTGTAAATGAGCAGGCCCACTTGGAGAAAATTGTGAATTGAAATGTCGCGGAGCGGAAGTGATTTTTGCCTTTGGGTCTCTATGCGCCGCACCCAAAGCTATATGCATCACGCCACTTTGGAGGCAATTTTGAGGTACTTTCCGAAGTCTAAATTGTTTCCAAGTGTTCTTGTTAGAAACCCTGTTTGTCTACTTTCCAACCCAAGTGGAGTTTCTGAATTTGGTGCTCATTTGACCCTCCAAAACTTCAATCTCCCAAGACTGCTTCCTGTGTGTCAAAATAGGGGCAGAGAGGTCATTTTTTGAGTGTTTTTGACCTCATGGGGACTCAAACCTTGCCCAAACTTCTTGACCATGCACCAACAGTTATGATTTTTCATGCTGAATCCAAAAATGCAAACCTTTCGTGATTTGGAGCTCCCTATCATAAGTGTCGCACCAATGGCGCGGCGCACACGAAGAAAAACCCTATTTTGTGCACAAAAAATTTTCAAATGGCTAAAATTGCCCCAAATTTTTGAAATTTGGGCTGGAGATTTTCTATGAAGTGCTATGCTGGGCCACAGAGGCTTCAGCCAAGATTCGCAGCCGATCTTTCTCTTTTTGCCCCTTTTGTCTTTTTGTCACTCTCCTCAATTTTGCCTTCAAATTCCTTATCCGAGCCTTTGAACTCATGTTCCATGCCCTGTAGTGACAAACCATCTACGTCAACAATGTTTTGTCCTTATCAGCCTTCTCTAGTAGTCTCTCAAGGTGGATGTTGATCTGCTCAAGCCAAGACTCTCAGTCATTGTTAATCTCTTGCTCTAATGGAGTGAGCTCAATCCTCCTATGTTGGGTAGATTGGTGATTCTCGCGGATGTTTTGCAGCTCCATGATCTCTTGCTAGTCTTAAAGCTATTTATTCCTCTGCTCTAAGTACCTGATAATCCACTTAGCCCTCTCCGAATTGAGAGACAAGGCTTGGATCTCTGTTTGCTGCTCCTGGATGGTCCTTCTAAGTTTGGCACTCTCCACATTTGTATCATCATCATGAATGAGGATGAAGTTGGCCTCTCGTTCACCTGATGGCCGCTCATCATGCATGGGCCTCTTTCCCCTGTCCTAAAACTGTGTTGTTGATGTCGGAAGCGAGGCCCCTTCCACCCCGGGTTGAGATAACAATCGCTTTGCTGCTGTGAACAAATGTCTACTACCTCTCTGATAGGTGATGAATACCAGCATAGTCGCGGTCTCATGGTGCTCATACTGATGAGAAGGACCACATATCTCATGTTCAACCTCTGATAATACTTGTGAAGTGCTGAAGAGGTCACGGGAGATGAAATCATCCCAAGTAATGCCCTGTAATCCCAGTTGATGAACCACCAAAATCATAATAAGAGAAAAATGATAAACATTGTTAAGTTGCTGCTGAGGGGTTTTGTGTTGCATGAAGGTGTTCATCCTCTCTATTTTCCTGCAAATGAAATATGGGATGTTTATCATCCGTACCCTGGTAAAATGCATGAGCAACCTGATGTGATAAGCATATAAACGAGAGATCCTCCCCTCACAGCTGAAATATTTCATGATCAACCTCATTAGTGGAGCATATTCATCATTCAAATATCAGAATGGAAAGACTCTTTTGAGCTTCCTCAAGAAATTGGCCTTAATGTATGGCTCATAATGCTGCCGATCAACCTTCTGTTTCTTGTGCCATGGTTCTCCAACATTCGGTATGCGAGTTGCTAATGAGACAGTTTCAGGTGTCAGTGTGAAGGTGACAATGGCTAAGATAGTGCGATCTCAATGTAAGTGAAGCACAAAAAGACGGGCCAACTCATGATGAACTCGAACACTAGCCACCTTTTGACAAAACTGAAAACATGACAGATGTTGGAAACATGACATAGCAAGAGGGAAGGCCTGCAATTCTGTAATGGTGGTTGGTTCATCTCTAACATGTCTGCCACTTTTATGATTTCTCCGGGGATCCTGTTCTTCCGAGGATGAATCACTTTGGTTTTCCATTTCATACTCTGATGAATGCTCAGATGCCATGGCTGTTGTATATGGACTGTGCTTGGACTGCCCTTTGATGATGTATGAAACTATGTGTTGTTATCAACTCTTCCACCAAAGGGAACAATGCAAAAGGGACTGTTAGGAAGGGGAATAATATGATGGGATTAGGGGTTATGGGGAGAAATTTTGTTTAGGGACATGTAGGAGGGCTTGGGGATTTTATAAGGTAGGATTTTGGGGTTTTACATTTGACAAATGACTGGAGGGGATAGGGAATAGGATTTTAGTAATGTTTTAGGGTAGGGAAAAATAGGGGAAAATGGAATGGGGGGAAGGGAACGATGGAAAGAAGGGAAAGATGAAAGGGAGGGGGAACCTTGGCATCAGCACAACAGATTTGCAACCCTAAGAGCAAAGGCTTTGATGATTTCAAGTGGTAGGGTTTAGGAGTTTTTATTGCAACTATAAACGGCCATAAACCATCATCATATTCACAAAATTTGATGAGCAACTGAGATGCCGACCCTACCTGGCAATTTCAAGGGTTTCAAGGCAATTTGTTGCAAATTTGGAGCAAAATCAAGCCTTTATGGGTGTGCGCTGCGTAGCAAACCCACTGCGCCGCACCCTTTGTGTGTGTCGCGCTCATGTTGTTTCAACACTGTGTGGTCACGCCCAGTGCGCCTCGCTCCCTCTGTGCACCGCACCCCTCTGCCTGTGTGCCGCGCCTGTGAAAACACTTCCAACCTTACCTAAAACGTGAGCTTTCTCTCACAATCACCTTGAAATGCTTTCTCTCTATCCTTGGTATGAAAATGACATTGTTCCTTGTGGAAATTCTATATAAAGACATTTGGAGTCATGGTTTTGATTTTTGTTTCTTCAAAACCCACTTTGGTAATGTTTTATTTTGGCACTTTTTCCTGATTTAATGCAACTCTGTATTTCACTTTTCCCTTTGAATTTTTAGCTAAAATGATGAAATTTTTGGCACTTTTTGTAGGGGTTTCATGGCATGGCATTTGAAAAGGAAACCATGACTACGCCTAAAGAGATCAACTGGAAACTGTTTTTGAAAATTATCACAAATGACACACTGTTTGACTTTTCTTCAAAACAGAGTTTTGAAGAAAAGTCGTAATCTGTCAACATGACGATGAAAATATTTAAATCACAACTTTGTAAGGGCCTCCCTCTAGGCCTGCATGGGCATCTTATTGGGACATGGTTGAAGACCAAAATTTTAACTTAATCCCTAGGACTCTAATGACTGAAAATGACCTTCTTGTCCATTAAAAGATCAAACATTGAACTGTTCATGGAACTTAGGAACATTGATGAAAAGACCTAAGCCAACAGGGTGGCCAAGACATTGAGGGGAAATGACTAAAACAAAGATTTTCCGTCAGGATTACGCCATGCCCCTAGGGAATGCAGCTGAGTGAATGGAGCGAGACTCCTAAAAATGAAATGCAGAAAGATTTTTTATCTTTGACGAAGGACTGACAAGACCGACTCTAATAGTACCTACCTTGTTACTCTCCTCTGCAGGTACATAAAACAAACAACACACACACACACACACACACACACATATATCATTCATTCAATTGAGAGTTTTACAATATTCATAAATATGGGTAGGCATGAATTAATAACTTTTCCTTATGATTTCTTAGCTTCTTATGGGACAATTACAACTCTTCCAGTTGGCGTAATTTACAAATATAATGAAGTGAAATATTTAAAACTCTCAAACGTTTTCTATAGTGATTCACCCATCTGATTGGGCCCTTAATTGTAAGTTTCTTAGTGAAATAAATATGCTCCACCAAGACTTAATAGTATGATATAATAATCATGTCTCTATTGTTAATAGACTTCGAATGATATGGAATTCTAATGTTTCCTAGGAGATAACTAGGAGATTCCTCTCTAGCATGACTAAGTATATTTTCAAAATTACTTATTGCTTAGTGAATGATATAAGATATGGCTACAAGCTACTTTTAGAGAGATTATTAATGAGGGCAGGAAAAGACAACTCTTTTGTATGTCACATCTCCATTATTCCCCACTTCTTCTTCACTTTTCTTGAGCTCTCTTGTGGTTTCTGAGCTTGTTCTAGGTTATCAATTTGTAAACATGCATGAAGCTATCCCATTTAAAGGATCCTCCTTAATTTATATATATTATTGACCTTATATATCATTCAATTTGGTTCTTTTGAGGGTATATTCTTTCTCTAAAATAATTGATATGCTTACGCATGTATGTCATATAACCCTTGATTAGACAAGTTATTAAGTTCTAATTGGTCTCAAAATTCAACCATTGAAGTTTAGCATGCTTTCATCTTGGACACACATGTGGTTATTTTGTAAAAGAATAAAATAATAGGCACCCATTATGTTGATTAGTTTAAGTTTTTGTATGCAAAGAACTTAGTTTGTTCTAGTCCTAGAATGGTTGTTCTTATGTACATATATTGAGCTTCACCAATGAGGACAAAGGAAACATTGATAAATGTGGAATATAAGTACCCTTCATAACCACATTTAAAACAAGTTCATCTTCTTGACTGAGGTATCTATGTAACATCCCATGTAGAAGTTCCCTATGCACCTATGAAAATAACTAGGGTTTCATGGCATGGAAGTACTTGTTCATGTTCACAATTTTGAAGTCAAATAATATATCAATATTTATTATGGGAAGGAATTGAGAGAAATTGGATAACTCTAGACATGAAAACTAGTATTTTCTAGCTAGTCAAATGTTAGGGAGATGAAGGAACCTAAATTGAGGGTTACTAAACCATGATAAGAACTCTTAGGCTTTTGTGCATCAATTATTCTAGGGATCTTACTTTATTTTATCTCATACCTTCAGTAAACTCTTGTGTTACACATGGAAAACCTTAGAGAAGCCATCTAAAGAGAGAGAAAGAGGCTTTAAATGGTGAATTATGACTCCATCTTAAGTTTCAGGGAGGCACTCTAGTGCTTGGAAGAGAGCTAGTGATGAATTGTATCACTGGAAAGAGGCCTAATGTTGTTCTATAGGGAGGTAGAGAGGATAAAATATGAATTTAGTAGATATGAAAGATCACTATAGTGCTCCATTAAGGGTTATTTGGGTGCTTTTTTGTAGTACATAGCCTTGATGATATGATAAGGACACTCAAGAGAGGAAGAAAGCTAGGTTGAAGGAAAATTTATGAGGCTATGGTGCTACCCTAGGCTCGGTGGAACAATATAATGCCTTGTATATATAGGCTTACAGATGCACGTAAGGAAGCTTGACAAGTTAAGAGGTTGAGAAGGAGGAATATAATAAGGTTCTATGTGAGGCAATGTTTATATATTTAGGGCTACATTAGTGTTATATCACTACCTTGAAGGGAAATAGAGTTCTATACTATGTTAGAGAGCCTCAAAAATTGCAAGACAAGTCAAGTAAAAACCTCTCTTTAAGAGTTACCTAAACAATTTAAAGAGCTACAAGACCTCTATCTCTTAATGAATTAGGGTTATAGGACCTTTTTTAGTATTATATTAACTAACAAAGCTCAAATAGATAAATAATTCTACCTATACTATCTCAAATCATAAAAAGGTTGGTCATGGATAATGAAGTTCTAGCTGGAGTTTGCAAGAAAATTCTCTGAGTTAAATTGAATAGGTGGACCACTCAATTCCTATATTCTCAAGGAACTAGGAGGAATTGGGGATGGTTGTTTGTATCCTACAAAAATTGGAAAATAACTACCATGGCCCTTAAATCTCTAAGTAATATCCAATAATTTGTTCCAAATCATGCATGATTGATGCACCTATAATAATTATTGTTCCAAGAAAGAAAGTACTACTACTCAAAACTATGGAATGTTTAGCTGTATGAATACACCTTTCCTGAATTAGGTTGTAGCTTCAGGATAACTTAGAGGAGAATAAATTTTACCAAGGGCCTACCCATTCACTTAAAATCTAGTGCTACAAACAGTGATACTTCAATAGATTGAAAGATAAAGCATTAGAGAAGGGGTTTTGGTGTTGACTCTACTGCCAACAAGTGTCCATATCCCCCATAAATTCAACCTTGAATCACAAACATTGCTTCATTTCCAATGAGCATCCATATCCATGATGAGATTGTTTGTATGATTTTGCTGCTTAGGAAACCATTCTTAGTCCTTTACCTTTGAATTTTTACACTTTTCTTTATTGGGATCAATTGGTGATAAGGTGGATATCAAGTCAATCTTGAATGATAATTGGGCTGACTCTTAGGAAACTTTCAATATTTCTTGATGTAAGTATGTATTCTTTGACATCAATACTTGAGCTTGAGCTTTCAAGATTAGAATTGTGCCTTAGTTAAGGTTTCATGGATACTTAATAATTATCACCTAGATCAGTGATTGGATTTGTTTCCACTTAAAATTCTCAATGTTCGTAGAGTGTTCCCTACTTGGAAGTGATCATGTTATCTAGAGGTAGAATTAAGAATGTGACATTAGAGGAGGAACCTTTAGTATCACATATAGGTTTGAGGTCTAAGGTATGTTGTTCCTTAATGAAGTAGCTCAGTCATAGTATCACCTGCTAGGTAAATACATGGAGTTCATCATTAGAATATGGTTATTTATGTACAATTGAAAATAAATGAGGCTAATTAGAAAGAACATAAATTAAAGGAATGAAAGGAAAAAGTGAGAAATGAAAATGAAGGAAAGAAAGAAAGTTTATTCATGTATAGGTAATGGTATTTCTAGCCATTATGCAAGATAATATTTCATAACATGATTGTTTATTTGGAAAACTTCAATCATTGTTGACCTTTCTCTCATCAGTATAATCCTCAAACCAAACGTGAGGCATTTGACTCTAATATTTGTCTATGAATCCATTAGTTTTTTTAAGTTCTTTTGGTTTAGTGTGTGTAATGTAGGATGCACCTGGTATAAATTATATTTAAATAGTTCAATACCTCTCATCATTGGGATGACAAATTAGATTTTATGGGTTTCATGATTTTTCAAGTCATCATAAAATTTTCACCAATCAATGGTGTTGACAAAGACACAAGGTTTAAAATAGATCAAATTGAAAAAAGGTGTCATGAGAGTAATGAGAGTGTGAGTGGCAATGTTAAGGAAATGAGGAATTAATGTAAAATTTAATCTTTTAAAATATGAAATAAACATGCTCACCTCTTGATAGTAAGCCATCTATTGTGGAGATAGGAAATTACTAAAATGTGTACCTTGTATATGATCATATCTAGATTATTAGAATGTTCAGATTCTAATTGGCAGATCATCATGATTTTTTGTTTGTGTGGATCAATCAAGATGTGTCATGTACAAACTTTGTCTTCCATTTTAGAATTCAATGTAAAAATGTGAGTATCAAATTATAAATCGATTAAATTATTAGTATTTACACATAGGTTAATACAATCATCACTATTTACATGTAAAATAAAATAGTTATTATCACCAGTCTATGAAAACTTAAGGAGATCAAGTTGGGTTTCTTATGTGAAATGGGGTGATTGGGCTGAATGTTAATTAATGATAGTTTCATGAAAAGAGTTCCCTAGTATATTTTCTATGAAGCTTATCGGTTCATTTGACCCCTCCAATTCTATCACTATGCATTACATGTGTAGTTCAATTTTCATGGTGACCTAATTTCTCTTTCCTTTTTAGGGTAACCAATGTTGTGACTAGTTAGTAGTGAAATTTACCTATATTCTTTGAGTCCAATCACTGATCAATAATAGATCATATGTCGTAGGTACATCAACTACTTGTATATCAATTACTTTATGTAACATGGGGTTAGAGGATAATTTGATTAGTATATCCTTCAATTCACCAATAACTTTAACTAAAGTCATGTCCAATTAGATTATTTTGATATTGGTATTTACTGCTACAACATTAATATTTTGACATATAGAGTGTGGAATGATGTTGGATGAGGGCCCAAAATGCACTAGATGGTTGTGAACATTATGATTGAAACTATTGAATTCCAAGAGGAAAGGTGTAGTCGATGACTTTGAATGAGTTCCAACACCAACAAGACTCACAATATATTTGATGACATTTGTACTATTCTAAGTGGGAGTATTCATTTTCCCCAAAATTTGAGAATTTGATGTCAATTTTGATTGGGATGGAGAATACTTAAAAATTTTCATGATAAATTCTCTCTAGTGTGGAAAATTTCAGAGACTGTATAGATACAATATTGTTGGGAAAATGAATTTCCTTAATAAAGCAAATCAATTCGCTCAGACATAAATTATCAACCATGGTAAGTCTTTTTATTCCAAGGTTATCATGCAAAGTAGTATAGGAAACAATTTCTAATTGGCATTGGCTAATTCCTAATCCTAAGCTTTGTCCATAGGGCCTTCACTCGATGAACCTTTGACATATCATGTGCATTCATGGAATATTAAATAATACCCTTAATTTGAATACATATTGGAAATTAACTCTAAATATAACATTATTTAATCCCTACCAATATGAACCCAATACACCTTCGCAATTAAAAAAAAAAAACCCTACTTTCATTAGATTTTGTAAGTATCCATTTTTTCATTAACATTTTTTTATACCCCTTTATATTTTTTCATTAACTTTAAGCTCAATTTTTTATACCTATCAGTATAAAAACCCTTTATCCCCAAATATATTATGCCATTTTGTCCTCAACATATATCCCCCAATATCAACCCAGACACTATGGTATTTCTCCCCTAGTGAAGCCCCCATAGCTTTGTTCTACAAGAACATGACACTTAGTCAAACCAAAAAATTGATGTCACTTTTCACACTTGCAGGAATGAAAATAAATCTTACTTTCAAAACCTTCCTTGCATAAAAATAACGCTTCAAACACAATGTGGAAATGAAACCACATTTGCAAAAATGAAATTACACTCATTCATCGAAACCACTCTTACAAGAAATAGAGACAAATTTCTTGAAATAAACCCTTTTGTTACACACCATCATTCAATTACACCTTCACATAACCATTTTCAACCAACATCAATCCACTTAGTAGGTGCATGACACATTTTATTAAATATAATTAAAACTAGTTAACAATATCTACGAATATTGAATCATAGATCTGTTACGGTAGAAAAAATAAAAAAAATGATAACAAAAATGAGTTACTGGGGATCAATCCAAAAGACAACTATGATGATATACAAGTGATTATACAAGACATTATGAAAGCCAGTCCAACAAGAATCTGTAACTGTGGTAATTGGAATTATAACAAGAATTGAATTAATATAACGTGTAAATAAATTAATATGAAACGACTATCTGCCTCTACTAACACAAAAATCCCTACTAAAGAGGACCTTTCCTCCCTAGCAGAGAGTTGGTGATTCACAACTCACCAACTAGAAATTTAGATATAAGCCACGAACTTGCAAATATTTCATTAGCTTTGGAAATGGAATTACACAATGCACATTCTAAAATGATGATGCCTCCTCCTTACTAACCTAACTTCCTAACCTCCAACCTACTTTATTTCCATATATTTATACAAGAGAAGTGTGGGGGGTGAATTAGAACTAATTCCCCCAAATATGGATTGTAGAATCTATGAACAAATTACAAAATGTTGTGCTTTCTTGTTTTTAGAAGATATTAGTTGAAAAATAAATTGAGATCTAATTACATAGGACTAATATATCACATAATAATTTTAGAATAGGCTACATCTATTTCAAATGATAAATGGTTTCTCTATTTGGGACACAATATGTAAACTACCACAACAAGAAAGATTTTCTTAAAAGAAACATAGATAGTGCCAAATCCATGAAATTTTGGGACAAACCAATTGCGATTCACCTAATATAGGATGTTATGAGAAAAATCATGTTACATATTTCCAATATCCATCTTACTTTGTCCAAAAAGAATGTCTAGAGTTGGTCACCCAATTATTCCTAACATGAACTATTTAAACTGTAGATCATGAGTTGTAGCCTAATGGAGTTGATCTGGGTATGAGTTAAGTAATAAAAATCCATTTCAATGTCCCTAGGAACAAACTCCATGTTCTAGGATTTGTCTTGGAGCTATACATATGTCAATCATGGAGGATGGATATTGTTACTAAATGGGAACCATTGAAACAACACAAGAGAAACCATCATCAACAAAAACAACAATAATCCTTTCTAATTTATCAAAAATAAAGGAAAATAATGATAATTAACTACTTTAATATTTGTATGCTTAATGTGGAACATTCACAAAGAAACACAACAAGATGTGTAATATATGGGACAATAAGAGCAATAAGATGACTAAAAGTGGCTGTTTAGAATGGTGAAAGTGGTGACAATTTGGAGGCCCAACAAATATCTGATCTAAAAATGGGGCTCTGAAGGCTTCTTGTGAGCTTACAAGAACCTCTCCGACTTCCAAAGCTTAAATATTCCCAAGATATTATGATTAACCAATGAGGAATTAATAATGTGCTTGAAAATAAGGTGTATGCTGGTGTTTATTTTAAAACTATTTATGTACTTTTAAAATTATGTTGTTTATGTTGATATAACATGCATATAACAGTAAAACAGTGCAGCAAATAAAAAACACATAAGACAATAATTTAATTAGGAGTTCACCCAAAACTCTTGGGCTATGTCTCCATGAGCTCTAGTTAACTCGACTAGGCTCTCTGGGATTATGGCAAAGTCCTTTTACAAGCTCCACGTTCAACTCCATTGGTTTACAAAGAACACAATGGGGCTCTGAAGCTCTCAACTTTCTAGCTCTCAGCTCTCGCTCTGGCTCTCGGCTCTGGCTCTGGCTCTAGCTCTGGCTCTGGCTCTTAGCTCTGGCTCTCGCTCTTGGCCCTGGCTCTAGCTCTCACTCTATCTCTCAACTCTGGCTTTGACTCTGGCTCTGGCTTTGGCTCTTGGCTCTGGCTTGTGGCTTTGGCTTTCGCTCTGGCTCTGGTTCTATCTCTAGCTCTTGGCTCTAGATCTGGTTCTTGGCTCTGGCTCTTGGCTCTAGCTCTAGCTCTGGATCTTGGATCTAGCTCTGGATCTTGGCTTTGGCTCTCGGCTCTAGCTCATGGCTCTAGCACTGTGAGCTTTCAACAGTCTGCTTGACCTCCATGTGATTGTCAAAGAAACTTTTAGTTCTCTCATTTTTCCACTTGACCTCCAAGCGACTTTAGGACTCCCTCAACTGCCTACTTCTACTGGACTCCCTCATTTGCCTACTTCTGCTAGCTTATCACCTCAATCATGCTCTCTAGCTCCTTTGAGGTACTTTTCCATCTCTTCGGCTTCCCCCAGCCATTTTTTTGTGTATGATCATCCGTCTGCGGCCCCGCGGCTTCTCTGCACGTTGTTTGTTCGACTGCCATCTAGCTCTGTGGCTCTGTGGCTTCAAAAGCATCATTGTGTGCAAAAAATTCCCACTTATAGTGTGGCACAGTGATGAGGAGCCGTTACAAAGGATTCGGGGCCTTCCCTCAGGCGAAAACCCAAAAATGGAGAAAAATACACTACACAGAGATTTTTCCGAAAATACACTATCAGGCGCGAAATCCCAACTTCAAATTCCATTTAATCGCCCCTATAAACCCTTTCAAGTCTACCTTTAGGCAAAATATCACATCGCATAGGTGGATTGGGAAAAATCCCAAATACACGGGAAAACACTGAAAAATCTGATAAAACACTTTCTATCGGACTTCAAAATCCATTAAATCTACCCTATAATCATGTTAGGTCTGGCGATCGCAAGTCACATGTTATCGCCCCTTTATATCATTGCGACATGATATATCACAATCGCATGTTACATAGCCCCGGGGTTCCTTCCCTTGCCTCGTTTCTTCACCGACAACAATCCACCGATATCATAGTTGCATGTCGCATTGGCCCGAGGTCCCATCATCAGGCGATGGCCTTCCTCCGATAAGATAATTCGAAGGTCGCAATCAGCGGTTCCTTCTACCTTTGCTTTTAAGTCCTCCTCTCGACCCACCCCCGATGTGATTTCCCTTTATAAGGGTTTTTTTTCCATTTTAGAAGATTTTGTTGATATAACATGCATATAGCAGTAAAACAGTGCAGCAAGTAAAAACACATAAGACAACAATTTAATTAGGAGTTCACCCAAAACTCTTGGGCTACATCTCTGTGAGCTCTAGTAAACTTGACTAGGCTCTCTAGGATTACGTCAAAGTCCTTTTACAAGCTCCACACTCAACTCCATTGGTTTACACAAAACACAATGGGTTTAGACACCATCTCATCCCTAGCTCTGAAGCTCTCAGCTTTTTGTCTCTTGGTTCCA
>APFE030317872.1:113595-125819 GCA_000404065.3 Pinus taeda | reverse complement strand
GCAGCAGCAGCAGCAAAGGGATACAGTCATGACAGAACACAGGAACAACTTCTCCTCACCCACAGGGGTACCACACAAGTTTCAGGTGGGCGACAAAGTTTGGTTGCATATGCAAAGAGAACGCCTTACTAGAACCCATCAGAAACTCAGACCACTCCGACATGGTCCTTACACCAGTACCAAGGCTACGGGCAACAATGTTTTGAAGCACATCATTCCTCCATTCCTTCTCTTGCACCGAGTGTTCAATGTGGACCAGCATCGACCATGCTTCCCACCATTTCTGGACACATCAGAGATTGCAGAACAGCTCACCAGAGACCCAGCTCAGCAGAAGCTTCCTCATCTCAAGGAGAAACTCAACGCAATGGACCATTGCTTCCTAAGGGGGGAGGAATGATCCAGGTGGATGTTGGTGGCCACCCACCTATCCCATTTGGACCCCCACAACTATATCTTTCAATTTTTCAGTTTCCTTAATTATAGCACATTTTACTATTTTTAGCAGTTTTTCGGGTCCTAAACTTCTGGAGCCATTTTGAGGCCCTAAACGACGTTTTTTGGGAAATCTACCGCTAGCGATTTTTTACCTAAAAATCATCTTTTCCGTCGTAGTCCTCGGAGAGATATTTCCAACGGGCTATCATGCGTGTCAAACAGAGATAATACGACCAATTCGCGACCCCGGGAAGTTGATGTACCAACTTACCTAAAAACGGGGCCCACAATTTGGCGTTTCATCTTCTAGGGTTAGGTTTTGGAATGTGAAGGGTTTTCCATTGTTTCTCAACAATAAATAGGCCTTCGAGCCTCATTGTAACTTAGTTCATAATAGTTCGGAGGCATGTAGCCACACATCTCTTCTCAGAGATAAGCTACCATCGCCCCAGCTGGTTTATTTCCATTCCTGGTTGTAAGCATATTTCAGTATTTTCCATTAATGCAATGAAGTATTATTTCTGTTGCATATTGTGTATATGGTTATCTCTGTAATTTGTTGCGTTCCTGTTTAATTCTGGATCATATGGCCAATTGAGCTGTGAAGAGCTCAGTTGTAGTTGTGTTGAACATAGGGAAGGCTCTCGTCCCATGTGCGTGGATGCTTTGAGTTGTACATGCGCAGAATGTGTACAATCATCCTGTTGACAACCTCTGTCAGGCCATCAGTTTGAGGATGGAAGGCTGTGGACTTAGTGAGTTTAGTGTCCAGCATCGACCAGAGACTAGAACAAAATGTACTGAGGAATTGATTGTCCCGATCTGATATGATAGACTATGGGATCCCAAAGTGCACCTACACTCATTCAAAGAAGAGTTTAGCAGTGGCTTCTACTGTGATATTTTTCTTGCAGGCCGCCATAATGGCCATCTTCGAGAACCTGTCGACGACCACAAAAACATATTCATTTCCATGCTTAGTGGAAGGAAGGCCTGACATGTAATCCATAGAGATGGATTCCCAAGGTCGACTAGGGGTAGGCAGCGGGGTATAGAGGCATTTCTTAATGATGGTCTGTTTGGAAATGGTGCAGGCAGTGCATGATCTGATGTACTTCCCGACATCCTGTCGAAGATTCATCCAATAGAAATATTTTAGCAGTACTGCCACCATTTCTTGACCCCAAAATACCCAACAGCCCGACTGTAGTGTGCTTCCCAAATCATCTTGGCACACTCGCTTGAAGGAACACAAAGGTGACCCAGGTGACATAACAGGGCATCCTGGAGGTGAAAATCTGGAACATGTTGACTCTTCAAGTGTGTTTGGTATGTGTGGCCGAATTCTAGGCCACTTTTGTAGAGAACTAGCCAATCAGAAGTCTCGTTCCCACAAGAGTTGAGCACGATGGTTAACGCCATGATCGATGGTTGACTAAGGCAATCTGCAACATTATTGGTGCTGCCCTTCTTATACTTGATATTCTAATGGAACTGTTGCAGGTATGTGGACCACTTCTGATGGTGATCATTCTACAATTTCCCTTAGGTCTGTATGAACTATAGGCGTTTGTGGTCTATGTGGATGACCGTTTCCTTCCCCAAAATGTAATGCTTCCATTGTTGACAGGCCTGCATAATGGAATACATCTCTTTGTCATAAGTGGGATACTCCCAGACTATGTCTGAAAGTGTCTCACTTCGATATGCCACTGGATGCCCATGATGAGTAAGGACTGCCCCAATAACATAGTTAGAGGCATCTGTCTCAACCTCAAATGGTTGTTGCAAATCTGGTAACGTGAGCACTGGTGTTGTGCAGAGGTGATCTTTCAACTCTATGAATGCCTTTTGTTGAGATTCAGACCAAAAGAATTTTGCTTTCGCTCCTCCCTTGGTGACTTGACTCAAGAGCCAAGTGATATGAGAAAATTCCAACATGAACCTACGGTAGAAGTTGGCAAGATCTAGAAAGCTGTGGAGCTCTGTCAGAGTGGTTTGAGATGGCCAATCCCGAATGACTTGGATCTTGGTTGGATCCACATGCACCCCCTGTTCATCAATAATGTATCCCAGATACTAAACCTGGATCATGCCAAAAGTGCATTTCTCCAAATTGGCACATAGCTTGTGTTGCCGCAGTGTTTGGAGAACCTTTCGGATGTAGTGGAGGTGCTCTTCCCAACTCTGGAAGAAGATCAGGATGTCATCCAAGTATACCACTACAAATGCATTGGTGAATGGCCACAAGATTTCATCCATTACCCTCATGAAGGTTGTAGGAGCATTCGTCAATCCGAAAGGCATAACCAACCATTTGAAAAGGCCCTCCTTGGATTTGAAGGCAGTCTTCCACACATCGGAAGGTTCGATTGGTACGTGGTGATATCCTGACTTCAGATCGATCTTGCTGAAATATTTTGCCCCCTTCAGTTGGTCAAGGAGGTCATCAATCTGCGGGATCAGGTACCTATTATAGATAGTGATCTTGTTCACCACCCAATAGTCAATACAGAGCCTCCAAGTCCCATCCTTCTACTGTACCAACATGATCGGGCTCCCATAGGGCAGTGAACTCAGAAGGATGTGACATTTCTACAGCAGCTCCTGAATCTACCTCTTGATTTCATCGTTCTCCAGAACATAGCATCGATAGATTGGTCCATTGGGCAACGGTGCACCTGGGCTCAGATCGATGGAGTGCTTAACCTGATAGTGTAGAGGAACCCCTGTGGGGGAGGTGAAGATGTCCTTGTACTCCTCCACGACCTTGTCCATTTGTAGTTTTCATGCGGAGAGGCTTTGTCTAGAGGTCGTGGCCACCATCTTCTTCTTTCCTTGAGGGTGTATCATCAAGAAAAAAAATTTCCCGGTTTTGGAAATAAGCTTACTGCATTGTTTTGCAGTAACCAAAGGGATGGAAGTAGGCAGTGCTACCTCTGGTATCCTGTACAAATTATTTCCCAATTTAACAATAACAACACAGGGCCTTGATTCATACACAGCATGTCACTTCCACAAGTATGGTTGTCCTAATAATACATCACAAACTTCAAGGGGAGCAATGTCACAAAATACCTCATACGTGAAGGGCTTGATGTTATATGGAAGGCGACACTATTGGCTCATGTGAAGATCCCGTCCTTGGTGAAGCCACCTAATGGTGTACAGTTGTGGATGTGATGTGGTCGGTAAGCCCAACTACTTCACGATCTCTCCCGAAATGAGGTTCTTTTGGCTCCCGCTGTCGACAATGAACTATAGTGGGGAGCCCATTACCCACATCTGGGAGTGGAAGAGACGCTCCTCCTCCTCTAGATCTTCGGGTTCCTCCTTTTGTATATTTGTGGTGGCAATGGTGGTGTTGGGCTCTGCATCAATAATCTGCTTCCCTTTTTCATTCTCCTTGTTGGGTTCTGACTCAGAGTCAGAACATGCATTTGATTCTGAAACCTTTAGCTTGGCCACCAGTGATTGGTTGGCCCGACGCTCACTTGTGTTGTGGGTGGAGCTCTTATGGAACTCACACCACTTTTCCGTGTCCTTTTTTGGCTTCACAATGTTGTTCTTTGCTTGCAGCTTTGGTGGGTTGTCTTGGATCGTCCCACCTTGGCTTTGTCCTTTGTTTTGCGATTTGGGGGCACCTTTCCCTTGCTTCAAATTTGCATATCCAAAGTCTCACTTCTTCTGTTTAAACTTTTGCTCGACCTTGATGGCATATCAGTATGTTGTGCTGAGTGAGGGGATGTTCAGGAATTCTATTTCTTCCTGGATGTACTTGTGTAGGTAGCCACAGTATTTGAGTACCAAATGCTGCTCCAAATCTTTGATACCCAACTTTGTGTGAAGGGTATGGAAAATATTGGTAAACATCAGCACGTCTTGGTCCCTTCCCTGCCGCAACATGGTCCACTTTATGTATTGATCCTCATAACTTCTAACAGGGTAGTATGGCTCCTTGATGGCATCCCAGAATGAATCCCAAGTGGGTGTAGCTGAAAAAATAGTGAGCCTGTACTTTCATCCTTCAGCTCGCAGTAGGTTTCCCACTAGTCCTTGACGTGGGGGGCTGCTTTGAGAAGAGCGAAAATAATCTTTTCCCGACTGGAAAAATCATGAACAAAAAAATAACCCGCTAGCAAATTTAACCATTTATCTACGGCCTCTACGTCTATTTGACTCTCAAAGATGGGGATTTCCAAATTAACTTGTACCTTAAAGGGCGTGGCATTTCCAGAGTAGCTACTGGAAGCCAATGCGTCGCCTCTGGGTAGTCGCTGAAGGATCTGGGCAAAGTTGTCCATCATCCCGTTCCTTTGTCGCTCGAGGGCTTCTTCGAGCAAGATTTTGATAGGATCTCCTGCCCCCTCGTCTTTCTTTTCATCCGCCATGGGAGGCCGTCGGGATTTGCAAGTCTGGTCTTGCAAAGGTTCGACCATTTCAAGCCCTAACTCCTTATATCCCGATCTCATAGGAGACATGCAAAGAAAAATAGAAAAAAAAAGTAGACCGCTCTGATACCACTGATCCAGATTTAAACAAGAATGCAACAAATTACAGAGATAACCGTAAACACAGAGATGTAGCAGAAATAATACTTCATTTCATTAATGTGAAATACTAAAATATGCTTACAAACAGAAACGGAAATAAACTAGCTAAGGCGATGGTAGCTTATCTCTGAGAATAGATGTGGCAGCTACATTCCTCTAAACTGTCTTACAATGAGGCTTGAAGGCATATTTATTGTTGAGAAACAATGGAAAACCCTAAACATCCAAAAACCTAACCCTAGAAGATGAAACGCCAAACTGTGGGCCCTGTTTGGGTAAATTGGTACATCAACTTCCTGGGGTCGTAACTTTGGCATATGATCTCCGTCTGACTTGCACAATATCTCGTTAGAAAGATCTATCTGAGAACTACAACTTTGTGAAGAGAAACATTGATACATGGACACATGTTGCTCCCAGTTTTCCCAAAAAATGTCGTTTAGGGCCTCAAAACGACTCCGGAAGTTTAGGACCCGAAAAACTGCTAAAAATAGTAATTGTGCTACAATTAAGGAAACTGAAAAGCTGAGAGAAACAACGGCGAAGGTCCAAGTGGACTTGGCAGGTGGCCACCAATATCCACCTGGATCATTTTCACTCTTGTGAAGTGCATAAGAAGCCTAATATGATAGGTGTACAATCTAAAAAATCTGCCCTCACATGTAAAATACTTCATAATGATCCTCATCATAGGGGCATACTTGTCTTCAAGGAACCTGAAAGGAAAGGTCCTCTTCTTTTCATTCTTGTACCTAGATTTAATATATGGTTCATAGTCGTGCTCATCAAAGTCTTGTGCTTTCTACCATTTTTTCCCCACATTTGGAATCCTTGTAGCATCAGCAATGATGAAGGATGAAACTGTAAATGTCACCCCGACAAGAGTTACCTTGGTATCACGGAGATTGGCTACAAAAAGCCTGGTCAGCTCAATATGATGTTGAACTCTTTCTACCTGCTCACAAAACTCATAACACCCTAAATGCCTGAAACAAGAGACAGCCATATGAGAAGCCTGTAACTCTCTGATGTTTGATGGTTCCTCTCCGATGATTCTGCCTCCCTTATGTGGTTTTCTCTGATGCTGAGGTTCATCTCCCATGCTTTCACTGCCACTATTTTCCTCCTCCTCATAATCTCTATCCTCTTTATACATGTTTTTGAATTTGAAGCTTTGAAACCTTGTTTAGAGGTTCCAGGTGGCAAAAGAGAAATTTGGATGGTTTTTAGGGTGGTTTTGGTGCTTGATGGCCCTATGCACAGCGCCGTGAAAAAATGCACTGAGAAATAGGTCCTATGTGTAGCGCTCTATCTCTATCCACAACGCCCCCTCCTCTATGCACAACGCCTCCTCAATCTGCCCTGTGCACAGTGCCTCCTACTCTATGTGCAATGCCTCCTCTTTGCTCAGCCACCAATTGACTTCAACTCCCTTCTCTCCTTCAACTCTCTTCTTTCTCTTTGTCAAATGAATATGATGAATTTGAAAAAGGATTTTATTTCTTATATAGAGGGTGATTTTGATTTTTCTTTTAAAAAAACCCACTTTATAATTTTTTTTGGAATTTTTACTTTCCTCCAAATCTTTGTTTAATACATTTCTCTCTTTATCTCATTTCAGGTGGATGATGCTTGGGATGAACTGATTTCTTCAATGGCTTCATTTTCTTGCAGCTAGGAGAAATGCTTGTGCAGCTTATGGGAACACTTATTACATGAAAATGACTTGAATTACATCAAAAAATATAAATCAACTAAAATACTTTGTTTTCATCTCAAAAACATGTTTTTGAGAAGAAAATTACATTAGTGAAATAAGATCTTTGTACAATAACCATGACTTACTAGCAATCACTCTTTGTTTATTGGTCTTCCTCATACCTTTGCTGCCCTTTATTTACACTTGAAACTATACTTTTGACCTTGGAAATGGACCCTAAGACCTAATGGAAGGGCCTTGGAAATGAAACCTAAGACCTAATGGAAAGACAACTACCTTGACTCTATAAATAACATAACTGAAATCATAACTAAATGCAACATGGAGATGGGTCAGCAAATGTACCTCATGAGGGAAGATCTGATTTTTTGAGAAGAAGACAACCATCAGTAGACCATTTTGACATGACCTAGTGGAATGATCCAAAAAATTCAGTATGAGACACCTAAAATGAAAATGCAAAGAGCAGATTTGATCCCTGATGGAAGTATGCATATACTCACACTAACAGGTCTCGTGATATGTAAGTTTGGTCTCTTTGTTGGCATTATGATACAGGTGTTGTCCTTGATGGCAACTTACTCAGATGAAAGATCACGGTGCAACATGTCAACAACAAAGAATTACAGATCAGACTACAGAGAATGAAGAAAGAGAGGTATACGTAGGTTCACCTTGACCAAGCTGCGTATACATGCAGGTTCATTGAACACAAGTAGCATATACGTACACATGCACTTTCATAGAAGGAAAAGCACGTATATGTTGGAAAACTAAGTTTTTGGTCTGAGGTATTTGGTCCAAGGTATTTTGATCCATGGTATTGGCCCAAGGTATTTGGTTCGAGGTATTGACCCTAGGTATTTAGTCCAAGGTATTGGTCCTAAGTGGTTTTGATTCATGGTATTGAGAAAGGCCTAAAACTATATAAGGAGGAGAAGATCATTAGGCCAATGTGTGCAAGTATCGAATATCTAATGAAGTGTAAGATCTAGTATGCAGGTTATTGGCTTATGGTGCTTTGCTTGATCTAAACCAAGGATGAACCTTAGTTGTTGATGAGGGATAAGATCTAATGATGGATCGGGATCTTAAGACTTGAAATGAATTATCATTATGTTGTTTGATCATGTATAGTCTAGATCTAAATATTGACGCATGTGTTATTCTGTAAATGTTATGATTTGGGTATAACTGAAGTTTGGAATAGCTGCAAAATTATGAATTAATATTTACATATGTGTACGCTGGTTGACTTTGATAAAAGCACGTACACATGCTGGTTTGACACATGGAAGTAGTGTATACCTTATGAAGTATGTTTCTGTTGTTTCTGTTTACTGTTGTAGTGTTCTGGGTTCTGTTTTGGGTTCTGGTGACTGTATTCTGGTGACAGTGTTCTGAATAATCAAATTCATGTTATGGTGATTGAGTTTCAGTGATTGGTTGATGCAGATGTACTTGATGATTGTATTGTAGTTATGATGTTGTTGATGGGTCCAATATGAAAATTGAATGAAACATGGCCTTCAGATTGTGGTGTTGTGTTCTAGGAGTATCCAGTCTAAAAATTCATGAAACATGGTCCCTAGTAGAAGAGTGGAGTTTTCTGTAGGTTGGCACCTATGTGCTCGTAAACATATTGGATAGTACAAGAGCTAGGGGATTGCAACTCCCTTCCAGTAGTAGATGGAGAACGAGAGAAGGTTGTAGCCTTCTGCAGGTGGGTGTCTGTGTACTAGTATGAGTCTGCACCAGTACAAGATTGTAAACAGATTTTCTTATTATTAAAAAAAGACAGAGACGACAATAGCAAGTGGTTTTTACCCACATTGGGTTTCCACCTTATATCTTGGTGTTCATGTGTGTTTCTTATGTGTGACATTTTATTCTGCTTTTACTGCACTGTCTAATAAATCTTTGATATACTGGTTAAAGTTCAATACATGATAAATAGTAAATCAAAATTTCTATGCATATACCCTGGTTTCTTTAAGTACAACTGTGTGTACACGCTAGTTCACTTAGCAGAAGTAGTGTATATAAATCTGTTTGGGAAATTAAAATATTGATCCAATAATACTAATTCACCCCCCTCTCAGTATTATTTCCAACAATTGGTATCAAAGAAGGTCATTCAGAAGAAGCTTGATCGCTTGAAGGGAGATCCATCATCATGAATAACCAAGAAAGTGTGGGATCCATCAGACTGCCAATCTTTGATGGGAGCAACTTTGTTTATTGGAAAATAAGAACCACTACCTATGTACAATCACTTGGAATGGATGTCTGGGAAATTGTGGAAGGAGGATATACATTTCCAGCAATTCCTACAGATACGGCAGGTAAAAAGCAATATGAAACCAATGTCAGAACTGTCAATACTTTATTGGGAAGTTTGTCACAATCAAAGTTTGTCAAAGTCATGCAGCTCAAATCAGCCAAAGAAATATGGGACAAAATCGTTCTAAGCTGCGAAGGAGACTCTCAGGTAAGACGTGCTAAAATTCAAACTCTCAGAATTCAATATGAAACTCTTAAGATGCACAGTGGTGGAAGTATAACTAGTTACTTCTTACGTATAGATGAGGTTGTTAATTGTATGAAGAATCTGGTTGAAGATATAAAGTAAGTTACCTTAGTTGAGAAAGTTTTGAGATCCTTATCTTCTAAATTTGAATCAAAAGTGTCTTCCATAGAAGAAAAACAGGATCTACAAACTATCACTATGACACAACTTCACAGAATCCTAATTGTCTTTAAGATGAGAAAAGGAGGTCCATCAAATATGAGAGAAGCCGCATTTAAGGCTTCAACAAAAGGAAAGGAATAACACAATGAATCAGGACATATTTCAGAAGAAGAAGATGAGGTAACCTTTGTCAAGAAGCTTCAATGGGGTTCCAGAAGATTTAGAGGTAAGCTACCCTTCAAATGTTTTGCCTATGGTAAGGTTGGTCATAATGCTGCCAAAGGTCCTCATAAAGATGAAAAAGGGAAGGAACATGAAAAACAGAATAGAAAACAAGTTGTAAATAAAAGAAGTTACTATACTCATGAAGATAGCGATGGTTTATCAAATAGTGATGAAGATGAAAATAGTAATGACTATAGACTTCTAATGGCTTATGACGATGACAATTTTTGGGATGCTTTAGAAGAAGATGACCTTCATGAAGAAATTTCTAAACTCAAAATCTGTCTAGAAGAAAAGAATATGACTATAGATACCTTGACATACCAACTTGCTGAAAAAGAAAAACACAATGAAAAACTAGAATGTGAAATTGTGGATATAAGAAAGGATCTTGAGAAAACGAAATCTCTCAATCTTAGTTTTGCTAAAGGATCACAAACCTTAGATGAAATTATCAAAGTACACCGTTCTCCTCTGATAAATATAGGTCTTGGATATACTAAAGAAGCATCTCAATCACAGAAGCCGTCAACTTCCACTAAAAGCTATCTTGATGCAACAAAGACCAATGAACAATATGACAATTGTCAGCAAAGGCATAAAGCAGATCACTAGGTAAATCAGACTCAATTTATTCCAAGGATGAATAGAAGCCACAACCAATCTTAGGTAAATCATACTCAATTTGCTCCAAAGATGAATATCAATAAAAACTACAATCACCAGGTCAATAGATTCTATAGTCGCAGGAACTTCTTTAATGGGCAATGTTTTTCATGTCATAATTTTGGACACAAAGCTGCTCAATATGTTGCCTACAAAACCATCATGACTAGAGAAGCATGAAATCAAAGGAATGTAACAGGGGTCAAGAAAAGTTCCTATAACAACTTTTCTCTTCTTGAAAATGAAATAGAATGCTCATTCTGTAATAACTTTGGTCATGAAGAATCTAAATGCAGGAGCAAATTTTGGCAGTCATCTCAAAAGGAGCAAACTCCATTAAATCCCAAGATATGGAGAAGGAAAGAATCTCAAAAAGAAAGATGTGATATAGCCTTTTTTGCAGAAGGACAAGAACATCAGTGGTACATCGACAGTGGACGCTCAAAACACATGATAGGTGACAAAGAAAAACTTCACTCATATAATGCCTTAGAAAAGGAAAAGAATGTCTCATTTGGAAACGACACTCATGCGGTCATAAAAGGTAAAGGATCTATTTTCTTGAAAGAAAAGGTTAAAACTGGAAATGTTATGTATGTAGACAGTTTAAAGCATAACCTGTTGAGTGTCAGTCAAATGTGTGATCAAGGAAATGAAGTAGTGTTTCAATCAAACAGATGTGTTGTTCGTGAACTTGATACAGGGGAGATCGTGATCAAAGGTACAAGAAATCCTAACAACTTATACATACAGGGAGGACAACCACAGTGTTATCTAAACAAAACTGATGAAAATTGGCTGTCGCATAGAAGATTGGGACATCTAAGATTTTCTCAAATAAGAAAAGCATGCAGATTCAAGGTTGTTCGTGATCTTCCAGATATCAGCATCCCTGAAAATACAATATGCAAACCATGTCAATTCGGTAAGTAAATCAAAGCTCACTTCATTGGAAAGTAAGGGTCAGCTAGTGAGCCTCTTGAACTTGTTCATACTGATTTATGTCGACCATCAAAGAAAAAGTCACGTCGTGGAGAAGAATACTTTATTTTGTTCATTGATGATTTTCCAGAATGTGGTTGATAGGTCTGCTAAAGCATAAAGATGAAGCATTTGAAAAGTTCCAAGCCTTCAAAGCTTTGGTTGAAAATAAATTAGATTGAAAAATAAAATGCCTCAGATCTGATTGAGGAGGAGAATTTACCTCAGATGAATTCTTTGACTTTTGTGAACAACATGGCAAATCTCCACCGCAAGGACTCCTCGGAAAAATGGATTGGTAGAAAGAATGAATAGAACTGTTCAACAAATGGCTCGAGCTATGCTAGATGAACCCGGAACTCCTACAACCTTCTAGGGTGAATCTGCATTCGCCGCCGTAACTATTCTCAACCAAGCAAATGTTCGGGTAAATACCACTCAAACTCCACATGAACTTTGGTATGGTAAGACTCCTACTGTAATATACTTTAAAGTTTTTGGAAGCAAAAGTTATATCAAAAGGACTGATGAAAAACTTAGTAAGTTTGAGCCAAGAGCAGATGAAGGTATTCTTCTTGGTTAATCTTCCCGAAGTAAAGGATATGAATGTTATAAGAAAAGACTTGAGAAAATTGTTGAAAGTATTGATGTTGTAGTTGATGAAGCATGCAAAAATCCAAATCAAACAAAAACATAAGATTATGACAATGAAGAAGATGGGGAGTATTTTCCCACATCAAATCACGATGATATTGAAGAAGAAACCAATGAAGCACCAGAAGAAGAGATAACGGTAGAAGAAAAGACTCTGTCCAAGTATGTTCAAAAAAATAATCTAGAAACTCAAATTTTAGGGGAAAAAGAGGCAGGTGTAAGACAAGAAGAACTATTACTGAAACCTCAAGTTATCTAGCATTACTATCCTCCACCAAACCTCAAAATGTAAATG
>APFE030317872.1:79968-103823 GCA_000404065.3 Pinus taeda | reverse complement strand
GGGGGGCTTCGCCCCCCCTCTAACCCCCCGGTTCACTACGTAGGTTAGTCATGGAAAGAATATAACACAACCCAACAAGCTATGGTCGTTTGGTCGACCAAGGTCTTTGGTTGCTGCATAGTGGGCTGCAAAAATGACACCTGTATCTTTCCAGCTTTGATGTCAAACGCTGACATCAATCTGCTCTAGTTGGGTGGTGTATGTTTGAAGTATTGGACATATGTCTATGCCTTCAACTTCTCATTCCTCATCTTTATTTCTTTGAACCTGTCTTTGATATCCTTTTCCCTGTCATCTGGCCTAGCAAAGGAAGAAACCTCAACACTTTGTTGTCTCTCTATCATTTGGGTGTTGGAGGTTGATGGTTGTTGTGTTTCACCTGATGCAACTGTATCTTTGCTCCTCTACCCCATTGTTTCAATGTTAGTTATTTCCACTGATTCAATATTCTCCTCATGTTCAGACACAGGATTCAACTTGGGCCTTTTCCTTAGCTCAAACAGCTTGTCTGTAGTCTCCATGGTAGAGCTGGATGCCTCTTCCCTGTTCCTCTTTGGATTCTTCTCCTCATTGGCTGGGGTTTGAAGGACAGGAGGAATGTTCATTGGCTCCCCTAGTTCTGGGACCTGCAGGAAAGTGTTCTGGTCAAATTGTTTTTCAAGATCAATCAGTGTGTTTTCAACATCCACAAATGTGTTTTCCATATCAATCAATGTGTTTTCCACCCACTCAGATTGGTTGGCAAATTTTTCAATGTTAGGTCTTGGGTGGTGGATATAAGGTCCCAACTTGACCCTAAGTCTTAGTTTATTTATAACCCCATGAGGGTCATACTGCCACATGAAGTTGTTGCTAAATTTCATCTATTGTAGTATTTTGTCAGCCTCTGGTCCAGCCTCTCTGTTATTGCAAATGAATGGGCCCAATTGGTTCTTCATCTTAAATTGGATTTTCTTCCTAGCAGATAGGAAGTGGACCTCATCAAAGTTGATGATTTGTCTGAAGTACTCAAGTGAAAATATCCTCATAGGGAGGTATTTGGGCAACTTATAGGGGGCTAATTGGCATACATAAACTTTGATTTCAGTGTGGTTCTTGTACAAGTACCAGTCTCCCACTTTGTTGTTCTTACCCAATTGTAACACCCTTTTGATCTCTTGGTTGATTCTAGGTTGAGTATTAGAAGTTAGCATGTTCATGACTGGGTATATAAATGAGTCTATGAAGTCTTTGTAGGTAAATGTTGTGGAAAATTTCTGTACCAAGGGTGTCTAGTAGACCATTGATCTCTCTTTTCCCTTTGTATCCAGCTTCTAGATGCGTACAAGGAACTTATCTGTTTGGTAATACAAAAACATATAAAACAACACTGAAGAGTATTTGAAAACCCTTTCAGTGGGTGGTCTGGTGAATTGTTCATGCATTCTGTCTGCAACAAACTGAGCCTAATTGTACATGATAGCAGGGGGCTTTCCTGGATTAAAAATGGATGGGAAGGCCAGGATGACCTCATCCATATGCTCATTTGAAGTGTATCCTAGGATGAATGAGAGCATGGTGATTATGTGTCTCCCAGCCTCTGAGAAAATGGTAGCGGCATAGGGTGGAGTATCTGTAGGAGTATGGAGGTCTTCAATAATGAAAGTCTGGAAGATTTTCCTTATCTTAACCATGTTTAGTGTGGTGTACAAGTCCAATAGGTCTCCAATATATAGTTGGGTCTGATTAGGGCTAGGCTGCATTTGTAGCATTTGGTTGATGGACTTTGGCGTAATGGTAAATAAAAATTGTTAGCAGCAGGCTCGCCTAGAGTAAAAATGGACAGGAAGGCTAGGATGACCTCATCCACATGCTCATCTGAAGTGTATCCTAGGATGCATGAGAGCATGGTGATTATGTGTATGCTAGTCTCTAAGAAAATGGTAGCAGCATAGGGTGGAGTGTCCGTAGGATTATGGAGGTCTTCAATGATGAAAGTCTGGAAGATTTATCTTATCTTAACTAGGTCTACTATGGTGTACAAGTCCAATAGGTCTCCAATGGATAGAGGGGTCTGATTAGGACTAGGCTGGATTTGTAGCATTTCGTTGATGAACTGTAGCGTAATGGTAAATAACAACTGCTGGTTTGGGGCAACAATATCCCTTTGGCAGGGATATAACAGGCATGACAAAAATGTACTATATCAGGGAATGGGTGAACTTCTGGAAATGTGTATTTGGGTAAATTGGATTCCCAAAGGTGGATGTCATCTGCATGGTTTAGAAATCTATCTTTACTCCAACAGTGGAGCTTCAAAAGGTGGGCTGGAGTAGCAGTGTCTTTTATTTGGAAATCCATGTCTGCTAGTGCCAAATGGTCTATGTCCAGGTGAGAAGTTGATAGAGGTCTCACGTCCAAAGAGGTCTGGGCAGCGATTTTTTAGGGGGAAAGGTGTGAACTAGGCTTATACAGGCTGTAGAAGTGAAACTTTGAAAACTCTAGTGGAGTAAAAGAATAATTTTTATTTTACAAAATAGGGGTTTGGGTATTTGGTGGAAATACTCTCAAATTCAGGGAAAATTAATTAAATTCAATTAATTAATGTTTGAATTGATTGTACGTTTTCAAATTTGAGAGGGCCATTTTGGTTTGTTCTCAAAATACTTGTAAATTGGTGGTTTAGGCTGCTAACTAGTTTCAAAGGTGACTGTAGAGGGTACGGTTTCTTTAGTTGGGCACTAGATGGCTGAATTGGGCGTCCAGAGTGTTTTTGGAAGGTAATCGACAGTCAAATTCGGTTGCAGAGGCTCAGGGTGGCGCAGGAAGGCTTAGGCAGCTTTCATAGTGCAAATGAGCAAAAAGAGTCAAAATGGGCATCTTCAGCCTTTTAACCGACAACGATTACAATTTGGCGGGGAATTCATAATGAACAGTGGATGGTTTAGCTTTTGGCGGGGAGGCGGTTTTAGGGGCCACCGCACCGCTTTTGGCAGTCGGGCGTTATTTCCCCAAGAGCACGCAATTTCGCCTGGAGCTGCACGTAGCCAAAAAGGGCTCGAGCAAAACCGTGAATCTCGTGTACTCTCAGGCTGGTAAAGATTGGAAAAAGAATCAGCGCGATATGGATGTGCACCGTCAGATTTGGGCGTGAAAGATCTAATAGCTGTCGCATGGTAAAAGAAAATGAAGGGAATAGGGGTGGAGATTTGCGGGGCCCAAGGAATTAATTACAATTAATTGTAATCAATTAATGAATAAAGTGGGGATTAAAACACAATGAGCGGGATTAATAAAGTGGGACCAGGGTTGAATGTGGCGGGGTTTTCTTAACCGCACCAAGGGTGGTGGGTTAAAAGGATTTGTGTCGGGGATTTAATTAAATCATGCTGAGGGGGAATAAAACTTAGGATAAAGGGTTCTTATGGGTTTTTAGGGAAATTAATGAGGGGGAAGAGGATTTTGACGATGGGGAGTGGGTTTCACACTAGGGAAAAGGGGTTTAGGGTAGTGGGATGACCTTTGGAGGGTAATTTGCTAGTGAAATGTGTGAAACCAAGGGGTAAGGGTCAAAATGAAGGGAAAAGGGTATATTCATAAGAAATGATGGGATAATGGGGAAATTAGTAAGTATGTAGTGGGGGATGAAATGAAATGAGGGGAAGTTGATTAAATCAACTTGTGAACATCCTTTTACTTTCATAACTGCTCCTACACATTGAAACATAGGATTAAGCATGATAAATGTGCTTATGCTTTAACAACCTTGTACTTCTGCAACCTTTCTTCTACCTACCCTTTACTTATCCTAACATTTTTTCTTCATTTTAGTGGGTGCATTTAAGCTAGCAGACCCTTTCTTTCCTTTTCTTTTGACAAGCAAACTATCTAATTCTAACCTTATAACTTCCAATGGCTCAGATTAAGCTTATGAGCACATTTTATTTCTCTACCTAACTACTGATCTGCCAAGGTTAAACAGTTTGGCTAGATCTTTATTCTCTATCTATAAACATGAAATTTAAAGCATGAATTAGTCAAGGTTAATCTATTTTACTGTCATGGGTTGTGGCATTTATGACAAGCTACACACAACCATTATTTTACACATAAAAGTAAAAGCAGTGGCACTTGAATTTGCACACTTTCATGATCTGCTTTTGTTTGGGGTTCATATTTTCCACTTTTTTATCTTTTATTTTTCTTTTTTTCCTTTGATTATTCTTTTAGTACATACCCTCTTTACCTTTTTTAATTTTTAATATGTAAAACATTTTGCAGAAATCAAAAATATGTACAATATTACAAGACTAACAATAGCCAATTCAAAATTATGAATCCTATTATTATAGGACCCTGACACAACAGAAAGAATTTGATGCTTTGAAGTAAAATATAAGTTCAACACTGGTATTGGCACTTCCGAATCTTAGACATCCATTCGAGATTTGAACGGATGCAAGCAATTATGCAATGGGATCAGTTCTATTGCAGCATGGTAAACCCATTTCATTTCATTTTGAAATATTTAATGGAGCTGTAACTAATTATCCCACATATGACAAAGAACTTTATGCATTGGTACAAAGTGTTAATAAATGTAAGCACTATTTGATGGGGAAGAAGACCATCATCCATACCAACCATCAACCATTGCAGTATTTACAGTCACAATCAAATCTGCAGCAGTCACGACATTTCAGATGGATGGGTTTTCTACAACAATTTGATTTGGTTATCAGGTATAAAAAGGGAATCTAAAATAAGATAGCTGATATGATTTCAAGGCTTATTGTAAATTCATCTGTTATACTCAAGCATAAATCTGTTTTCATGAAAGTTACATAGAACAATATGCAAATGATAATGACTTTCAAGAAGTATATGCAAGCCTGAGTCAAGGAAACCAAATTGAAGAGTTGGATTATCATGTACATAAAATTGCATTTTATCACTTGGGAAAGTTGTGTATTCCACATGGAGAAGAAACAGTTTCATAAGGGAGGAGCACACTTCATTGATTGCTGGACACTTTGGTGTAGGCAAGACAGTAGCAAATATTCAAAGGTATTGTCATTGGGCACGCATGTTGGATAATGTTTCTCATTTCATAAGAGGATGTTCTTCATGTGCTACAAATAAGCCTATCAATAGGAAACTTGGTTTATAAACTCCACTTTCAGTACCTTCACGTCCATTGGAGAGTATCTCAATGGATTTTGTAGGAGGTCTTCCATTGTCAAGGAAAGGTCATGATTACTTATGTGTAGTTGTAGACAAGTTCAACAAGATATGCATACTAACACCATTTAAAAAGAAAATTATAGCTGAACAAAAATCTCATCTTTTCTTCCAAAACATTTGGGTTCATTTTGGTCTTCCTACTTCTATTGTAAAAGATCGAGATTCTCGATTTTTTGGGATTTTTTGGTCAAATTTGTGGGACATGATGGACACAAATTTGAAGAAGAGTACAACCTTTCATCCACAAACAGATGGACAAACAGAGGGAGTCAATAGAATAGTTATTCATCTTCTTAGAGGATATTGCAACAAACATCCCAAGTTGTGGGATGAACAATTACATTACATACAACATGCATACAACGGGGCAAAACATTCTTGCACAAACACATTGCCATTTGAGGCATGTTATGGGTACTTTCCAAGATCGCCATTGGACTTCGTCTTTGAGAAAGATGTCACCATCAAAGGTCACAATGACATCGATAAGGCAAGGAAGTTCATAGAGAAAATTCAGTTGATACATCATATAGTGGAGGGACAACATGAGAAAAGTCAAAGCAACTACAAGGTAAGGCATGACAAACACCGGGTTGATCACAAATTTCAAGTTGGCGATGAAGTTTGGTTATATATTAGCAAAGAGAGACTTCAAGGGGAAGGTAAAAATATTAAACCAATCCATTATGGTCCTTTTAAAATTCTAGAAAAGATTGGTAACAATGCATTTAAGCTTGATTTACCTCATTATATGTGTTGGACACTTAATCCTCTAAGGGTTGGTGTGGAAGCTGAACAGCCAAAAGGAGTCCAAGGGACCACTTGGAATATGAAACCAAGGGTCACTCCTATGTATTATAAATATGTATCGTTGTGAATAAGAAATGGAATCTCATGTTTATCTTTCCTATTTTGTCTCTGCCATGTGTGTGTTTAACATGGTATCAGAGCAGGCGTACTCCTACCCTGCCCAAGTATGAGCCACTTGTTTATGTGAGCTTGTTTCTTTGTGGCCTTTATATAGATGCCAGTCATGTACCTATGTCCATTGTCCTAATATAGAAAAAAAAACTAGCATTTTTCCCTCATACGCAAGATCACAAGTCTTAGATCTTTGCCTTTGTAACTTTTCTAGCATTATGTCTCATTTACTGTTGTGCAATCATTCTCCTTTGTAACATATAGCTCGGCATTCAAACGCTACCTCTTTTGAAATGTATACCTCGGCTTTGATGATCCTGACATCTACACACTAGCCTAAATTATCACAATTTGTACCTCGCCTATGCCACTACCGGTTCACTCTACTATTCTTAGCCGTCAGTTATGACATTTATAACTAATCGTTCTCTCTCAACAGGTCAGAAATGGTTCACAACTCAGAAACGTCCTCTCTACATTCATATAACTATCGGTTCTGTGATTCTGAGTGTAACACACATTCTAGTAATCTGAAAATAGAGGCTTAGGTATTTTTAAAACCTGTCAACTCTGCAGAACCTGCTTGCCATTAATTTTTCTGTTAAACCTATCAGTTATAGACATAACATTTTTCTGCTTCATTGGGCAGTTGCGGATTCATCTGTTGTCCAACGAATTTGTTTTCTTAGGCTTGGTCACAGCTTTAGAGGATGCCTTCAACTCATCTAAGAGCTTGTATGAACCCTTAAACTTGGTAATCTTGTCACTTTTAGATAACTTGCGGATTTGAGCCAACAATAATTTCCCATAATTGCCAAGGAGAACAACTTTATATTTTGCACCAATAAATTTAGAAATCTTGAACTGGCTGGAACCCATCCTCTCCTTCAAAGTTGAAATTGCTTCTATGATCAATAGTAAATACATAGGGTGAAAAGGAGCCTGTTTTGAGCCCTTGGCAGCTTGGGGCTTCTTGTCCTTGGGTGCCTTTGCCTTAGCATTGACAACAGGAGTAGGAGCAACTTCTGCCACACATACTCCTTTGCATACCACCAGTCTAAACCACCTCCTCTATTTTATAACATATATAAAGCTTTTGTTACAAGATTGTAGGGCGAGAATTAAACTATGGTCCAATATTTTGAGCATTGAAGCAACATGTATTGCGCTGGCATTTTTGTCCTTTGATTGATCGCAGTGCTCACAATTTGAAACATGTATATGTGCTGAACCGAGTATGTGAAGACCATGCACATGTATTGAAGCTCTAAGTAGCTCTACGCTATTCTCGAAGAGTTGTATGAGTATTAGCTATGTTTTCCAAGAAATACAGTCAATTTTTTCTTCCATTCATTCCACCAGAGGAGGAAAATAAAGAACGAGTCGAGAATCATCAAGGAAACTCAATTCTTACTCAGCGAACCAACTCGTTCACCTACTCATATGCTGTTGCGGATTTGCGTGTTCATGGCTTCGAGGCTCCATGACTATTGTGCTATCACATCGCACCACCACTCCATTGGTTCATAATGTCGGTCATACATTGACCCTCCTCACACTGTGCATGAAGCTTGGGGAAGCACATCAGGGGAAGCAGAACATTTCGAATTCTCTAGGGCACATCTTGCTGCTTGGATGTTGATGCCAATGATGATGTTGTAAGATCATTTCTTCGCTGAAACTAAACTATAATCATCGTTAAGTATTTGCGTCATGTGTGCTTCTCATTTCACCGAATTCATCCCTCCATCCATAACATTTGCGTTGAATGTGTTTGTCCATGTCATGTGGTTGGGGTGTGAAACCAACAATCAAGAGGTCATACTCCATTTATGGGCATAACCACGAATTCTAGAGTTCTTTCTAAGGGGCCTAAAGTCATCATTCCACCTTCTGTTA
Source organism: Pinus taeda (assembly GCA_000404065.3). Classification (NCBI taxonomy): domain Eukaryota; kingdom Viridiplantae; phylum Streptophyta; class Pinopsida; order Pinales; family Pinaceae; genus Pinus; species Pinus taeda. The sequence continues at coordinate 95,780 of APFE030317872.1, read as the reverse complement.
TTGATGTAATTGCATTGAAGGGATTGCATGCTATCTCAAAGGTTGAATGAGTGTGGTTTGATGATGATACAAGGACTGTGGTGAAGAAGGAATCTATTCTTCCATTTCTTGGGCAGCGTACATCAAAAACAAATGTTGAGGTGCCATTTTGGGGACTGATAATTGCATATGTACTAATTTGTGTTGGATATCATTTAATTATCAGGTTCTATCTTCCAATCTGCTAGTTGTTTAGTTAAGTTTTTGAATGAGAAATGTCCATTATATAGGAGCTATCACTTAATGGCTATTGCATTTAATTTCTGAATTTGCTATTGGAAAATATAAGTTTATTTGGAGACTATTACTACATGTGGAAGCATTAAAAACAATGTACAGTGAATAAACTTACGAAAAGGACCCACCATGGAGAACATTGTGGCAAAAATTATTTGCATATCATGGGTTTATCTATTGAGACAATGACCAAACTTGAAGATGCATTAAAGTTATTCAATATCCTAATTCATTCCAATGTTGATGGGATGGTAAAAGTCAGCAAAGAAACTCTTTTTGACATTCAAACTTATTTGCAAAATGCACAAGAACCAATTGATTTTTTGTCGCTTGAATCTCAACTACAGCAGGAAGAATTACATCGGTGGAGTCATCATTCTGAATCTGTTTCTGTTCAGAACATTGAAATAGACTCCCATAAGCAGTAAGTTGATTCAGATCCAGTACCTAATGAAGGAGCAGAGTTACATGCAAAAGTTCAGTTTGCACTTCCCAAGCCCATCATTAGACCTTGGGAAGATCTTGTCCATAACAAACACAAAACCAGTCTTGGATATGAAAAGGACATGTCCTTTCACATTCCAGATTACTCAAAGCCCATCCATTTTTAGAGTGGTGGATTCCTTCATGATAGTTCACTTTCAACTTCTATCCCTCTTCCACAACAACAACAACAAATTGTGAAATGCCAACACAGTGACCGAGTTGGCCATATGAAAGATCATTGTTTTGATCTTCATCCATGTAAGCATTGTCATCAAACCAGTCATTCCCCAAACAAATGCTTCAAAAACAAACCTCTTGCAAGAACAAAGATTCATCTTGGATGGATTGCTTCTTAGCAATGGGCATCAACAACCAATAATATATTCTAGTCATATGTCAAAACTTGTTCTAGAGTATTGAACAGTCTTGCAGTTGAGTTTTTTCCATCATCTCACCTTGTATCTGACAAGGGGGAAATGATGGTCATCTACAAGCTTCAAAGCCACATCAAGCGAGCCTGAGCCACAACCTACCATACCAGATTCAGAGTTGTAGCCAGAGACAAAGATGCCCCTAAGCATGCCTTAAGTTGGTGATGCCTCTTCAAAGAATCGGGGACACTTCCTCTAGTAGAAGACTTCATCTTCTTTCCAATTTTGTAAGAGTTCTAGGAATTGCATTAAGCATTCCAAAGTTGGTGGTAATCATTAAACCATCACAGGTTGAGACCTCCCTTTTCAGGTTGAGTTTCTCCCTTTTATGTGGGGTGAGACCTCCCTTTCATGGTTGAAGGTTTCCCTCTTCAAAACATCAGGAGCACTTCCTCTAGCAGAAGACCTGAGCTTCATGCCAGAGTTGGAAGAGTTCTAGGAACTGCACTAAGCGTTCTAGTGTTGGTGGTCATCCTTAAACCATTGCCCTTTATACCAACATTTCAGAGAGCACATTCAACCTAGTGCTGCCATGCATTTTTTACACATTTTGTATTACAGCTCTCTTCTTGGACTCATACATAACCCTTCGGATTAAGGGGGGGAATGTTGGACACCTAATCTTCTAAGGGTTGGTGTGGAAGCTGAATAGCCAAAAGGAGTCCAAGGGACCACTTGGAATATGAAACCAAGGTTCAATCCTATGTATTATAAATATGTATCATTGTGAATAATAAATGGAATCTCATGTTTATCTTTCCTATTTTGTCTCTACCATGTGTGTGTTTAACAATATGCAAATATACTCTGTTGTTAATGTTGATAATTTGAGATTGTTTGAGCCTCCTTTGATTTATGATCAAGGAGAGCATGTTCAGCTACCATCAATAGATGATTTCACGCCAAAATATCTAGATGTGCTTCAGCAAGATCTCATACTTAACAAAAGAACCAGAACTTCAAAGAGAGGCGATGTTGAATACCATGGAGTGGGACTCAAGGGATAAAAGCCTTCTCAAGCCAAATGGTTACAGACTGGGAAGGCGAGGGAGTTGTACCCTCACCTGCTGAAAAATTGATAGTATCTTTTGGAGTCCAAAAGGATTCTAGCGGGGAGGAATGATCAGGTTCTTAGTATTTAGCTCAAAATTAAAAGTTCTCAGACTGGCTCGAAACCTAAACGACCATGTCCATCTCAGAAAAAAAATCCTAATGCAACTCGTTTCGTCGAAAACCGAGTTCATTTGAGGAATTTATTGTGTTCTGGTCGCTTTGCTAAATAGGCGAAAAAAAGCCCAGTCACTGCACAGTCAGTAGCTCGTACTGCTGATGTGGTAGGTGACTAGGCATGGTCAATGATTGGTCAACAACGAATCAAGATCGGACAAGTGTCACTATATGGTTGGCTTGTACAGTGGTGATTTGGCATGTTTTTATTGGTGCATTTTGGACGAATGGAAGCATGCCACGTGGCAAGCCTGGAGACTGCCACATGGCACCTCCAAAGGTTCGGATTGGTGTCTAACTATGGAGAAAAAATTACTGGTAGTGGTTGGGGTCAAACCCACAACCTACCACATACCAACCTCAAGCCTTAGCTGTCTGCTCTATACAATGGTTCTTAACCACTAAGTTCTTCGCATAAATTTAATACAACTCCACAAACCACCATGGTAACGTAACTCTGAGAATTATACAAACCACGGCTCTGACGGTCCACATGTGAACACAATTGTAATAAACCGCAAATGTCAGGTTATCCAATAGTTATCCAATCCGCAACTGCAACGGTTTCATGTGAATGCAAGGGGGTAACGCTTAACGGTTAGGAGTTCCGACAGTTCTGACGGACTTAACCGTAGTGTTTAATGCAACAGTTATCGCATGTGACCAGGTCCACCGAATGTCACGGTTAGTCCTTAGCGCTAATCCAATTTTGTGTTAATTAAGTGCAGCTTTGTATTAATTAACTGTAGTTTAAAACTAGTGGTGATTTTAGCAGTGCCCCTAAATTCGGGCCTGCCACCAAATTTAGTGGGACTAACTGGAGATGTTCCAAATTTAAACGAGAAAATGTAGGAAAAGATTGACTGAGCTCTAGAGGAGTCAGTTTTCAACCAAATTGAGCTCAGAAAGAGGTGTTCTTGGCTAATTTGGACATTCTAAACACATTGGTGCAGGTATTAGGATCCATAGAGCTTTATAAACAAAAAAATTTCCACATTGAGCTAATACAAAGGCCCAAGCCATGGAAGCTGGACCAAAGAGATGTAGCCTAAGAGGGGTGAACTCCTTCATTAAAACACTGTGTTAATGTGTCTCTTTGATGGTTTGTTGCATTGTACATGCTTGTTGTTCATTATTTGTTTCTGAAGCTATTTTTCTCATGAATGCCTTTTTAAAGTCAAGGAAATTTACCTGATTGTATGCACAAATAACTAATGAAACCTCAGCACAAGAAGCAATAAGCATGCACATATTTACAAATCTGTAATTCTTTTTAGCACAAAAAAAACTAATCATACAAAAACAATCAACAAGTGATGGTACAGGTACATGTACAATTAGTGGTACAGGTACAGGTACGGGTGCACATGCACAAGATATGAACTATTGACTTGCAGTAGACAAATTGGTCAGGTTCCACGATAGGATATATGTGTCGAATAACACTGAGCTCAAGAAGGTGATCTTGAGGGAGTTTCATGTGAAACCTTATTTAGGTCACCCAGGTTATTAGAAGACACTGACAGCAGTGAAGAGATTTACCATTGGCCGAATTTGAAGAGAGATTTAATAGATTTTTTGGCTAGATGTTTTGATTGTGAGTGAGTAAAGGCATAGTGTAAGCATCCAGGTGGATTGCTACATACGATCGTGATTCCGAAGTCATTTCCATGGAATTCATCATACGGTTACAGAGGACAGTGAGACAATATGATTCCATCATGGCTATTGTGGACAGGTTGACAAAGGTTGCACATTTAATTCCAGTAAAGTCTACATTCTCAAATATTGATATAACATAGGTGTTCATCAGAGATGTGATCAGACTGCATGGTGTCCCAAAGAAGATTGTGTCAGACATGGATGAAAAGTTCACTTCCAAGTTCTGCAAGGAGTTGTTTGTAGGTTTGGGCATAGATTTGGCCTTTAGTACAACTGATCATCCATAAACATATGAACAGACAGAGAGGGTCAACAGGATATTGGAAGACATGTTGAGAATGTATGTGATGCATTAGTAGTGAAAGTGGGAAGAGTGTCTCCCCTTAGTAGAGTTCGCATATAACAATGGTTATTAGGAGTCATTGAGGATGAGTCCTTTTGAGGCATTGTATGGGGAGAGTTTCAATATTCCTATCAGTTGGAGTGACCCAGTCAACATGGTATGGATTGGGCCATATATGTTGGCAGACATGGAACAGGAAATGTAGGTGATCAAGAAGAATCCAAAGGCAACACAAGATAGGCATGAAAGATATGCAAATCGAAACAGGTTGTTCAAGGACCTCGAGGTTGGGGAACGGATGTACTTGCACATTAAACCGAAGAAGAGCTCCTTGCAGATTGGATCATGTGCCAAGCTGGCACCACAGTTTTGTGGACCCTTCAAAATTGTTGAGAGGATTGGCCAGTATCCTATCGACTTTCACTACCTCCTACGGCAAATTCCATGATGTTTTCCATGTTTCATTACTTAAGAAGTGTGTTAGAGATGTTGATCATGTGATTCACTGGTCTGTATTGCAGATGGAACAAGATGGAGAATTCTAGCTGGAGCCTCAGTGTATATTGCAGAAAAAGGTGCTCATGCTCCGGAACCGAGTAATCGAGCAAGTTAAGGTGTAGTGGAATCACTTTGGGCCCGATGAAACTACATGGGATATGATAGATCAGATGCGGGCAATGTATCTTCCTTGTTTTTTGATTGAGGCAAAGTAGTTTTGGCATGCTGTTTTGGTATATGCTTTGGTATATATTTTGATATATGTTTTGGTGATGTTTGGTATATGTACATATGTATATGGATGTAAATACTACCATGAGCTATGTTATAAAGCTCCAATAAGCGGTATGGGTTCATATAATTATGATGTTATGTTGTCGTGTTTTCATGTTGGTTTGGTTCTCATTAGGCTGATCATTAAATACTGCATTGAGATAAATTATAAATCTCCATCGACAGTATATTTTTCTTACAACATTTTTGTGGTTATAGGTGTTGTTGAACATCGAGTTCCCCCAAGTGGGAGGGTTTTCTCTAACACCCCTGGTGAAAATTCCATGTAATAAAAGTTAATAAAGGCAAAATAATAACCACATATGATGGAACACTTATTCCAAGCTGAATGTTGGGGAAAATCCTAGTGATGGGGATCATTTGTGATTGTTTATGGCTAAGGAAATGGCTAAGGCTTTGGAAAGCCAAAATGGAATTTTTGGCACATTTATTTATGAAAATAATGGAAATTAGGAGAAAAGGAAGGTGAAAGGTCATAGGTTTCATGTGAGGAGGAAATTGAAGGAAAAAATGGAAAATGAATAAAATAGAGGCCTCATCCATAAAAAGGCTTATGAGGATCAGCTGGTAACCTTTTGTCAGTTCAGTTTTGGAGCTCTCTCATTATTCTCTCTATTAGGGTCCTATAATATAGGTAATCTAACTCTGATTGTCTATTTATTTATTTTGGGCTTCTGCTGGTAAAATTTAGCCTATGAATCACTAGGTGTCGTAGCCTAAATTTTATGAAGCCATCTCACAAAAAGATAGAAAAGATAGATCAACGACTTAAAAATCAGTCTCTTCGAGGGGGAAACCTCCTTTACATTACACAACTGAACAATTCTTGGATGATACAAATGACAAGGCCTCATTTCTATATATAGGAGCATAAGGGGTCATAATATAATCAAAGTCGACATAACAATAATAATGTAAGGGCACAACAATAACAATAGTGGGCTTCTATGGGGCACAATAATAACAATATGGGGACTACATGGGCACAACAATATAACAAGGGGATTGCACTAATAACAATAATGGGTTACACTAGTAGTATAAGGACCTAACATGCCCCTCTCCTTAAAAAAGTGTTGTCCTCAACTCTTGAGAAGTTTTGGATGCTTCTATATAAAATTCTCGTCCTCCCTTGTGGAATCTTCAGTGGGTAAGTTCTTCCACTTTATGAGATACTATCAAATTGATTGATTTCATAGTTGTCGGGTTCTTGTTTCCGTGACTACTTCAGGTTCCAAAATGATTTCCTTCCTTGTCAAGTTCCAACAATATTGTTTGAACTAGGAGCTTGTCACCTACAAGCTTGTTTAAGCATGAAACATGGAAAACTGGGGGCACTCAGGAAGATGTAGGAAGCTCCAATTTGTATGCCATAGTACCAATGTTTTGGAGCACCTTGTAAGGACCATAGTACTTTGGTGATAATTTATTATCCTTCTTAGCTTGCTTGAGGGACATTTGTTTGCATGGTTGTATTCGTAAAAATACCCAGTCGCCTATTTCAAAACTTATTTTGTTGCAATGTTGATCTGCCTGTTGTTTCATTCAATTCTGCACGAAAGTGAGGTTATCCTTTTTCTTCTTGATATGTCCTTTTATCTCGAGAGTTTTAGGAGTCATAATTCTTGCCAATGCATTACAAGATATGGTTGGATTCATTTCTTCTTTCTCTAAGGTTGGTTCATGGTGTATATCCTCTTATTTTGGCGTTTCTTGATCCTTTTCTTCCTCCTATTCACAATCACTGTAAAATAATTTCTTCTCAGCACACTTATGACCTTTAGTGTATTTGCTATCACAACTGTAACAAAGGTAATTTTCTCCTTTTTCTTCCAAATGTTGTGGTGTCAACCTTGCAGGTTGTGGAAGGCTAGGAGCAACAACACTTCCACCTTTATAATTGTGAGTGGTAGGATTTCTTGTTGCCATAATTTTGCTTTCAATTTTTCTTTCCAGCCTGAATGCCTTCTCCAATAAATCAGGTTCCCAAAGACGAACCTCATGTTAAATTTTATCCTTTAAAGTCTCTATGAAGTCATCAATCCTCTGCTTCTATGGAATATCATTTACCCTTATATTCAATTTTTGGAAGTCCTCAATGTGCTCTGTCATTGAACCCTTTTGTTTGAGATTTATCAATTAGATAAAGAAGGTGTTGCTCTTTGTATCCTCATAATGTGCTATCATTTCCTATGTGAAAATTGACCAAGTGAAAAGCGGTATACGAGAACAAATCCCTTTATACCATAAAAATTGATTTGGTTCTAAATATAAAGATGCAATACGTACCTTTTGTAACAGTTGCACATCATGTAGATCAAAATATTTCTCCATCTATAGTATCCATGCTGTGGGATCCTTGCCAAATCTGCTTCCATACCATCAATATTATATTTCATGTCACATATAAAACTATTTATCTTAGCTTCGATCGCATTCTTCAAATCATCCAGCCAATTTTTCTTACTAGGTGTTTCTATTTTCTTGATTCGAGTCATTATTTTTCTTGCTTTTAGGAGCTCTATTTTTAAACGACTCTAACTCTTTAATTTCAGATCTTCAAGTTTTGTGATTTTTTCCAGTGGTAGCCCTTTGAGTCCTCTTTCTAACCCCACCAATCTAATCAATATGAGATTCCTCAATAAAGAGTTATGCCAAATCTCTTACGATGACTTGATTATAGACTAGTTCAGTAGAGTGAACTTGTGCGGCCTGCTATGTGTCACCGTTTCCACTTTAGAACCTAAAAGAAATAAACCAAATAGTATAGTTTGTTCTCTTTCTATAACTTCTTACTAAATTTCAATCTGATGCTCAGAGAGAAAGTTATGACGATTTTCCCAAGGTCACCTGTTTGGAATGTAATTCAGGAGTCTACAAAAACCCTAAATGTCTTGGACCGTATATCCTAAAATATAGCAAAACAAGATTTGAAACTCAAGCCCAAGCATCACCAATATTTCAGCTCAAATGGGTTTTAATTTTAGAGTCTAAACCTTCGTAGAAACAAAATTATAGCAAAAATTTGACAATGATCTGTTTGAGATGGAATTCTAGAGCTTGCAAAAACCCTAACTTCCTTAGATCATATCTCTGATGAGCCAAGATCTGAAATTCATATCGAATGTTCAGAATCATTTCATCTTAAATGGGTTTTTTTTAGCTTCTGAAAATTCGTAGAAAAAATGTTATAGCAAAAATTCCACGATGACCTGTTTGGAGCAGTGAAACCCTAGAATCCAAAGCTCTGATACCAAATGTTATTAAACCAACTCACAAAAAGATAGAAAAGATAGATCAATGACTTAAAAATCAGCCTCTTTGAGGGGTCAACCTCTTTTACATTACACAAATGAATAATTCTTGGATAATACAAATGACAAGACCTCCTTTCTATACATAGGAGTCTAAGGGGTCATAATATAATCAGAGGTGACATAACAATAATAATGTAAGGGCACAACAATAACAATAGTGGGCTTCTATGGGGCACAATAATAACAATATGTAGACTAAATGGGCACAAAAATATAATAAGGGGGTTGCACTAATAACAATAAGGGGTTACACTAGTAGTATATGGGCCTAACACTAAAGGTTTGCTTGTACAAGGATCCATTTAGTTCTTGAAATCCTGTGGCCAAGACAAGTTTGAATATTTGGGAGGTTTTTTGCATATAAACCCTGGGTCAGATCATGTTGTAAGTGTTTTCATGGGAAAGTGTTCGAAAGTATCTTTCCAACTGTATATTTGGTGCTTCAAACCGACTTTTGGATCAAAAGATAGAGCAAGTTGAAATTTGGTCTTCAAAACCAGAAAACAAAGAAAAATGCCTAAGTGTGAATTATTTATTTAAAATACTAAACTTAATTTAAAAATGATAAATAAATCCAATCTATAAATTATAGGAACCACATTTATTTATCATACATCAGCCAAAATCAAAATCGAAAAGTCAAATCAAATTTATGACCCCACCCTGCACTTCATACACTAAACTTCATGCCTCGAGATATGTGAATATTTAATCCATGGTTATTAATGAATTTTAGGGAGGTTGCCTATTGTGTCAGCTTCCCCTTCATTTTGGACCCCTTCCCCCCTTCCTAAAACCATTTACTACCTACCCCCAAAAAAATAAACTAAACTTCATGCCTCAATATGTGTGAATATTTAATCCATGGTTAGCCTATTATGTCAACTTCCCCTTCATTTTGGACCCCTCCCCCCATTCCTAAAACCATTTACTACCTATCCCCCCAAAAAAAACCACTTTTTACAATGATTTAAATATCATGGTATATGGCGGGAAGGTCATTTATGATATATGGCCGGAAAAACCACTATTTACAATGATTTAAATATCATGGTATATGGCGGAAAGGTCATTTATGATATATAGCAGGAAGGTCATTTATGATATATGGCGGGAAGGTCATTTGTGACATTTGATTAACAGGTGAAAGTAAAAGGAGACTTTTACAGTGATATATTTATGAAATGAGGCTACAAGTGAAAGTGAAAGGAGGCTGAGTAAAAACGAAATTTTACAGAGAAGAGGGATATGTTTTTTTGTTAAGGAATAAAGATGAGAAATGCATGGAAAATCAACCTTTACGGTGATATATTTATGAAATGAGGCTACAGGTGAAAGTAAAAAGAGGCTAAAGATTTTACAGGAGTAAAGATACTTTACCAGCCATAGAAAAACAACATATGGTTTTTAAAATCCATGGGAAGGCAAAACAACACTTGGTTTTTAAAATCCATGGGAAGGAAAAACAACACATGGTTTTTAAAATCCATGGGAAGGCAAAACAAAGCATGGATGTAAAAACAATACATGGATTTCAAAACAAAAGGGTTTTTTTATTAAATCATTCAAACAAATATTTTGAGATTTTATTTTATGAAATTCATTTATTGGTTTAGCCAAAATATTTGGAAATATTTTTGCCACAATGATGAATTATTTAATGATGTTGAATTCAAAGACTGTGGGAAAAAGGTTCAACACATAAATTTGAGAAACTAGGTGGAAAACATAAACAAAAATGCAATTATTTTCAGTTTTTTTTATCAGAAATAACAGTTAAAGGGATAGCTAGTTAACACAGATGGCAGAGTAATCAGGTTTGAAAGGGCAACTAAGAGGTTGTGTGAAGGCAACTTTAAAATCTCCAGATTCCAAGGTAGAGGATCAACATTAATGAACCAATTTTCAGATTTTAAGGTTGAATATTTTCCAACAGTTCTAGATTTCCTGCAGTTTTCTAGCGATTGATTTTATTTTTAGTTTATCGCTCAAATTTTTTCCAGAAATTGTTAGATATTATTTTGTAATCAATTTCTTTTTGGAATCTAATATTAGTTTAGCACAAACTCTATAAATATATGGTAATAAAGTTGAACAAATATTGGAACTTGTATGAAGAAAGCATACATTTTGATGTAAGTTGTGCATGTACTGAAGTGATCAATTTCAATAATACAGAAAGTTTGTTCTAGGATTCCCATGTCAAGCAATTGGTGATGTTCCTTCTCATGTGAAATTGTTACTTTTTCAGTTTTCCATATGTTTTTCTGCCTTTGTTGTTTCAAGAAGATAAAGGGTCGAATTTGTTTAAGTGCACTTTGCTCTGGCTTGTAAACAATATCTATGTTTTCACTCTGATATTGAGTATAGAATTCATCCTAACATGCTCTATATTTAATTGAATCTAAATCATTTCATCATTTTCATTCCACAAATCCTCTAAATATCCAAAAGCTTGCCTACCCTGCCCTGTTACAATTGTTCTGTCATTTTGTGTTTGATCACCCACAGAATCATGACTCCACGCCCAATGGACTTTCACTACAGTTTTCAACCAAATCTTTGAAAAACGAAACTCAAAAATCAATAACTAGCATAATATCTCAAACAAAAATTCTAAATAAAAAAGAGATATCCCTCTCTGAAGTTGGAAGGGCTAGATCCCAGCTTTACAAGTGGTTTTGTGGTTACCTCTGGGTTTCTATCCACATCCTTGGGAAATTATGGAGTCATAACATTCTGGAGACCATACTGGGGATGAGAGGTTTCATCTTCCCCAGGAAAGACTATCAAGTTTCAGATTTGATTGCTGATGGTAGAAAATGATTAGACACAATAAGGTTGAAACATTCACTTGGAGACTCCAATCAATTTCAAGTTGATCTAAAGACTCCACTGGCAGCATGATCCAGAAATCAAGGTGATTTCTCGAACTATAAGGTATGCTCTTATGCATTGCATTCATATTCTAGGCTTTCCAAATCACATTCTTCGAGTAAGTTGGCAAACTTATTTACCTACCTTCAAAGATAAAAAAAAATGATATGATGTTGCTTTGCATCTGATTAGCTTTCATATCCACATAGGTAAGTTTAATGTTAAATTTCATGAAGAATGTCTTATGAAGATGTTTATGGTGTCCTTGGAGGGAAATGTACAATCACGGTATGAAAGCTTTCCAAGTAATTCTTTATATTCTCTTAGAGATTTCCATACAGCATTTAATGAGAGATATAAAGATCATCATCCTTCTTTGTTGCTGCTCAAAGATTGTTGCACACATGTTGATAATTTTATTGAGGGTTTGGAAATTTTTTATGAAGATGATCAGTTTATGGATGATGAGATTCTATAGGCTATTCATGAGGGACCTTTCAACCATGAAGAAGATGAAGAAGTTGTCTGTTATGACACTCAAGAAAATTTTCAGCAAGTAGTCATTTCTCCCATGATTGAATATGAAACAAATTTGCATTTCAATGACCTACTTTCACATGAACTTGTTGATGACATTTCATAGTCTTATATATTTCAGAAGAACAAGTAGCCTAGTTGTTGTTAGCACTCAAATCTACCTTAGGCTTAAATAAGGTAAAACTCAAGGCTACATCAAACCACGCTCAGCCTCGTAGCTAGCCCTACGAGGACAGGAGAGGGCTCTCTCCAAGTCAATCTCGGAAAAAGGTAATCAATGAGGTCAAGATGACTAAATTGATAACTAATTTTAGGCTAGATATGAAGTACAAGGAATTTGAAATTGATTTTTTGAAGTTTTGTTGAATTCAAGGGAAAGGCAATTTTGGGTGCAGGGATGAGGCATAGTTTTTGCAGAGGTCTACAGGGCAATATAAGCGATTGTTTTGATGCATTTTAAAAGAATGAATGGATAGATATGATTGGTGAGAGGTTAAGGAGAGCAAGAAACTTTCAAGGATTCTCCATAAACAGATGAAAAATGGAAAATCAAACAAACTTAAAGGCAGAGCATAGCAAATTATGGATTCTACCTTAACACTTCATTTGTTCAATTGTAGAAGATAAAAGAAGGAAAGTGATACACATAAACAACTTAAAAATACTGAAAGAAGCACACCATCAACACATAAAGCCACATGAATCCGAAATAGTGCTGCAAAACCCTGGTCTTTCCTTTGCCAAAAATGCAGATAAAATATGTGCAATAGAGTGTCCAGCTATTCCCAAGAGTCCAACCCTGAAAATGACTAAGAAAATACATAATATAGGCAAGCCAACCCATTCCCTTGCCTCTAGGGGTCGAACTCATCAACCTAGGAACTGTTTCAACCAACTCTAAACAAAGCACTACAATCTAGGCAATCAAAACAACTTGCCTCTATAAGGTAGGAAACCAATTCATTCATTAAATTTTCACCTTTTAGTGAATGAATCTTCTAGAATAAGTAACTAAGTATCAAAATAACATCATGTTTCATTAATTACATCAAGAGGAGTGAAAAAATCACATCACAAGTCAAAACTGGTCAAATTGGTTGCATTTCTTGAGCTGAAGATGAAAATTTTGCCAAAAAAACCCTGTGCGCCGCACGCCTGAGCCCTATGCGCCGCGCGCCTTTAAACCTGTATTTGGGGCACTACCCACCATCCAAATCAAGCTCAAAATAGCTGGTTGGAAAGCCCTGGATGTCTGTTATCCAACCCAAGTGGAATTTTGCAATTTGGAGCTCATTTGCACCCTCAAAATGTCATTCTCTCGGAAGTACTTTCTGCTGGTGCAAAAGGTGGCAAAAAGGTGATTTTCATGGTGTTTTTGAGCATTTTAGTCACCCATAACTTAATGAAATGCTTTGGCAATAGCTGAGCATGTATAATTCATCATGACAAACCCAAAAATGTAGAGTTTTCCTCCAGCAAGTGTCCCAATCTTAAGCGCGCGCGTCGACGCGCTACGCGTTGAGCCTAAAAACCTGTTTTTAGGACAAAATTTTCAAAATGACAAAGATTTCTCCGAATTTGCTCAAATTCGGAGTGAAGACCCTCTATCATGTATTGTTCCCCGCCAATGAAGCCTCGGCCAAAATTTGGAGTGGATTAGGATTTTTCCGCCGTTTTAGTGCTTTGCTCAATCGCCTCTTTAGGATCTTCATTTTTGCTTTGCAAACATGCATACGAGCCCAATAGTGAGTTTTCATATGACGAAGCATGTCCTTGTCTCTGTTTTCCTTCACCAACAATTTCTCCAAATGAGTTTTCACTTGGATGAGCATAGACTCTCGATCAATCAGTGTCAAATCACCGGGTCTCTTTCGAGCCAATTCTCGATCTTCCTGGATTTGCTGCAGCTCATAAAGTGTATGTTCATCTTCTAGTTGTTTGTTGCGCTGCTCCAAGTAGTTAATCACCCACTTAGCCATCTGCAATTTCTTTTACAGCGAGTCATTCTCAGCCCTTTGCTCTCGGATGATCTCCTTTAGCTCCGAGCTAGGAGAGCTCATATCAACATCAATGATATCTATGTCCCGACCTCCTGAAGGACCCTCATCAAACATGGGCCTCTTGCCCCTATCCTGGATCTGTACCTGTGCTAAAGAAGAAGGCGAGACCCCTTCCACATGATGTGGAGATAATACTCGCTGTGCTGATGAAGTCAACGAGACCCCTTCCACCCCGGGTGGAGATAGTACTCGTTGTGCAGATGAAAATAAGGCCCTGTGGCCTCGCTGATATGTCACATACACTGGAGCATTGACATGCTCGGTCTCAGGAATGTCAAACTGCTGTGAAGGCCCTCCCTCATCATGAACTATCTCTGGAGGTGGCTGAGACGCTGTGAAGAAGTCACGAGAAATAAAATCCTCCCAAGTAATGCCCTGTTGTGCCAACTGATGAACCACCACGATCTTGATCAAGGCATAATGATAAATACTGTTATGTTGCTGTGCTGGGGTCTTCCTTTGTACAAGAGGCACCATCTTCTCTATGTTGCGAAACATGAAGTATGGAATGTTCATCATACGTACCCTTGTAAAATGCATCAACAAACGAACATGGTACGCATAAAGACGGGAGAATCTGCCCTCACAACTGAAATACCGAATGATAAGTTTCATCAAAGGTGCAAATTGATCATTCAGGTAGTGGAAAGGAAAAACTCTGCTCAAGTGCTTCATATACCTAGGTTTGATGTATGGCTGATAGTAGGATTTCTCTAACTGCTGACGTTTATTCCATTGCTCTCCTACATTTGGTATCCCAGTGGCCTCTGCAATAATCTCTGGTGACAAAATGAAATCAACTCCGGCGAGGTTTACATGGCCATCATGTAAATGTAGAACGAACATATGAGCTAGCTCACGATGATGCTGGAAGTGTGAAATTAATTCACAATAGTGATAGCATGACTGATGATGAAAACAATCCATTGCAAGTGGGCAAGCTTGCAATTGAGCCAAAGAAGTAGGCTCTTCCCTGAGAGGCTTACCACCTTTGCCACCTCTGCGAGACCTTCTTGGCACATTACCCTCTGCTGTAGAATCACTATCATACTGCTATTCTAGAATTACGTATTTGCAAGCTTGGAGTGAGTTTGGTTGAGTTCTGGGCGCATACACAGGTTTTTCTGTGGCTGAGATCCAATGCGCAGCGCTCAACCCTAATGCACAGCGCACCACCCAATGCGCAACGCCTTTGTAAATTTGCACTGGCTCAAACTGCCCTGTCATGCGGAAAGAGTTATTTTTGCGGACAAAACTAACCTCCCTAGGAGTCTAAGACTCTCTAGTGACAAACAAGACAATTAAGAGCAATCCTTCTCTAAACATACATTATTCTATGAGAAACCAAGTGTTTTTCATCCCTACCTCAAGTCCAACGCTTGTTGCAGCAGTCCAGCCTCGTCGATCCAGATGAGCTCCTCCTTCACTTTGAAACCTGCATACACTAACAATCAAACGATTACATAACACCTGAATATTCCATAAACCAAAGCATATTCAACATATAGACCAAGGAGTATATGAAACAATTCATTAACAACAAATCATTGAGAAGAATGGACTTATTTGTATTAAGGAAACAAAAGAGAAACCATTACAACCTGAGCCTTGGTGTTGTGCAAGTTCCTCCCAGGGTCCAGCAAGAGTTTTCCTCTACTTTGACAAGCTCACCCACTTCCAAATGAAACAAGAAAGGATGGTAATCTCTCTCACAAGCTTACAATGGAAGTCCTAATTCCAGCAGCATCTACCCTTTGGAATGTTCAACTTTCAACCTCCCCTCCTCTGGCCCAAGGCCTGTATT